>VDFB02271358.1:1070079404-1070340383 GCA_007258455.2 Sequoia sempervirens | reverse complement strand
TCCTTTTATGCCAGCACTATAGCCAATAAAAATACATTTGGCAGCCTTGTTCTCCAATTTAGATCTTTTCTCATTCGGCACATATGCATATGCCTCACAGCCAAAAACATGAATATGTCTCAAAGAGGGATTCTTACCAGACCACGCTTCCAAAGGTGTTTTCTCAACAAGAGCAGAATTTGGAGAACGATTTATCAAGTAACATGTTGTAGTAACTGCCTCAGCCCAAAACTTCTCCTCCAAACCAGCACTACTCAGCATACTTCGTGCTCTCTCCATCACTATCCTATTGAACCTTTCTGCAACTCCATTTTGTTGTGGAGTATAAGGTGTAGTATTATGTCTTTTAATCCCATGGTCTTTACAGTACCTCTCGAAATCATCAGAACAAAATTCACCACCATTATCCATCCTTAAACATTTTATTTTTCTTCTAGTCTGATTTTCTACAAGGTTCTTAAATTCCTTAAACCAATTGAACACTTCTGATTTACTTTTCAAAAAATAAACAAATGTTCTTCTCGAATAATCATCAATGAACGATACATGGTACCTTGACTTAGACAAAGAAGGAATATTCACTGGACCAAAAACATTCGAATGTATATAATCAAGGAAACCAAAAGATTTGTGAGGACTAGAATAAAATGAAACACGATGTTGTTTTCCATATATACAATGTTCACAGAATTCAAATTTGAGGTTACAATCTTCAAGCCCCTTAACCAAGTTTTTATTCTTCAAGTTTTTTAAACCTTTCTCTCTAATGTGGCCTAGCCTATGATGCCAGAGCATAGTCTTTTCTGCTGGAAGTTTTACTTCCATGGAGTTTACACCATCAAGAACTTGTCCCTCTTTTCCTCCATGAATAGCTTTCTGTGACTTTGTAGAGACACTATTGCATTGAATAGCATGTGCATCCAGCTTGTACAAGGTATCAATTCGAGCACCCCTTGCTAGCACCAAAGATCTTATAGTAGCCAAGGCTACAATGAAGGTGTCTGCATCACTTTGAGAAGAATCACATTCAGAAGAATTCTTCTTCTTCTTCTTTTTCTCCTCTTTGCAATCCTTTTGGACATGACCAGGTTTCCCACAATTCCAGCACTTCACCTTGGACTTCTTGCCAGGAGACTTTGATCTCCCCTCTGACTTGGATTTAGACTTCTTGTCCTTCTTCTTGTATTTCTCTTTCGACCTTCCTCTAGTAGCAAGGGCCTCCTTCGCCATCTCAGAAGATTTCCTTCTCATCTCTTCTGATAATAAAGAAGCAACAACATCTTCCATCTTGAAACTGGATGTCATACTCCTAATAGCCATCACCAGGTGATCCCAAGAATCTGGCAAAGAACATAATAACAGCACACAGTGATCCTCTTCATCAATCTTCACACCCACAGATGTTAACTGTGCAATCAGCATGTTGAAAGCGTTCAAATGATCAGCAACAAATCCTCCCTCCTGTATTCTGAAAGCATACAACTTCTTCCTCAAGAACAATTTATTCACCAAGGATTTCCCCTGACAAATAGATGCCAGTCTCTTCCACAAGGAAGATGGAGTCTTCTCTTCATGCACATTCAGAAGAATGGAGTCTACCAAACAAAGCCTTATCAGCCCCTTAGACTTTCTATCTGCAAGGTCCCAATCTTCTTGCTTCATGCCTGTAGGTTTCATTCTAGACACAGCAAGCCACAGATCACAATCCACTAACAGATCTTCCATTTGGAGTTTCCACAACTCAAAATTGCTGCCATTGAATTTCTCTATTTCAATCTTTCCTGACGTGCTAGCCATCTCAATCTGTAATTTGAATTAACAAAATTCTACAAGACTCCCACTGAACAGAATTGACTCAAAAAACCCAACGTACCCACAAGGATAACACAACTGGCTAGGCTTTGATACCACTTGTAAGGAAAGCTAGATGCAGAAGCAACTTTCCTAAAGTCAAAACCTCAGGGAAGAATGCAAAGATACTTTTAAATTTTCAATTACAGTCAAATTAAGATACACTTGAAAGAAATAGCAAAAATAGAGAATTGTACACACATGAACACTAGATTTACATGGGAAAACCCTTACGGGAGAAAAACCCACCACACCAAGTGAAGTCGCTTTGTATTATAGTAATGGAGATTACATACAGAGATCAAACTTATCTTTCTAATGTCAAATTACAGTAGCATTCACAATGATCAACCTCGTACAAAACATTCACATTACAATGCTCTCAGAATCGAATTCATCCACTGATCATACAACCACACAATAATTCGTCGAACCAAACATCATCTGCAACTCTAGAATATATCCATGTCGCTTCCAATCTGTTGAACTTCCTCATAGAATGGCCACAACATACCAACTTCCAACAGTTCCCATTCAGCTTCTTTGATTGGTCAAGGACAAACCATGTAGGACAGTCAATCGGTCAAAGGCGTTCAAAAGAGTATTCTCGCATGTCGGTGAGACGCTAACCGTGTCTCCCCGATGCCACAAGACTCAACCACTAATGTCGCCAAGAGTCCTCACTATCGGCAAGAGGTTACACTGAGTCCAGAAAGTTGTCGCTCAGACTTCACCTTGTCACTAAGATCTCATACTGATCCTTCAAGTCATTCTGAAATGACCAACAGTCGGCAAGACTTACCGCTATCGCCAGGAGTTTACATTGATGTTCAACTGTCGGTGAGACATATTGCTATCGCTGAGAGTTCTTACCAAATTCTCCAAGTTACCCCGAGACCACCAATCACCAAGAGTCATACCGATAACAAACTACAACATCGGCGAGACAAACACCCATCACCAAGAGTTCTCACCGAGTGTTCAAGTCTCTCCCTAATGACCCCGAGTGTAACACTATTGGCGAGACTTTCCATATCGATAAGACTTCATCTTGAAACATGAGTTATTCTGACGACCACAAGTGTATAACTATTAGCAAGACTTTTCTTGTCGGTATGAGACATACCAAACATCCAAGTCTCTCCCCGACACTGCTTGTCACCTAGAGTCTTCTCAATATCTGATAAGAATGGCCTGTCAGCCAGAGATCTCCACTCGGTAGAAGGTTACAGTGAACACCACAAGTCACAGCAACATCGCCAGTCGGCAAGACAGTAGCAATGTCTTGGCGACATGAACAATCAAAGAGATTACTAAACTGCCAGTTGGCCAGACAACAGTAAAGTCACACTGACTTTGCCCTTTCAGAGGTTTCATCCTGTGAGATTGAGGCACATAATTCCAACAAAGATTTCATAGGGGTGTGCTAGGTGTCCTCTTCATAGGGCTTCTTATTCCTTCCAATGTTCTCTCTCTCTATTGTAGGGGAGTGTACTTTCTTTTTATAGGGGTCCTCTTTTTTGGGGGGACAACTTTATACATAGGTGCCTCATCAATCTTCATTTGTTAGGGCCCATCTCTTTAACCACCTAAACTATGCTTAAGGGGAGGTGTTAGTGTAGGTTTTTATTTTCCTAAAAGATTATTTATTTTCCCTACATCCTAGGTTTTTTCCACACTTTGTTAAGCTTTATTAGGTTAATAAAGTGAATTTAATTAGTGGATGCATTGTTGAGGTGCAAAATCCTAAAGGGGGTTATATTTATTATTTTTAGACTTCTTCGTGGTCACTCCCTATTGGTTGGAATTTCCACCTCCATCCTCTCCCTAAGTCTATAAAAATTACTACCTAGCTTGTATTTTCACTCTTTTATGCAAATTTTCTTTGTGAGATCCTAATGTAAATCTAGATAAAATTGATATTTGCAAATTTGTCAAATTCTTTGGTTTGTAGTTTTGTTATTCTTTTACAATTTTATAGAATACTTATCTCTTAAAAAGTTTTTGGTTACATATCTATTTTAGATTTCTAACATTTCCCACCCAAAAATAATAATTTATCAAAAAGGGGTGTGGATTCTCACACACTTCTAGTTATAGAAAAATATAGGTGACAATAATGTAATTAAAGTGGTAGTTGAAGTTTAGTCCCTATTCTAATAAACTTTGTGGGCCCTTGCTTAGCCTACACATCAAATATAGTGATGACATAAATGCAAATAATGTTTACCAATATAAAAGGAATATTTCCTCCACATATCAATGGTACATCTAGGCATGTTTGTAATGCAATTTAAGACATGATTTATAGAAAATGATGGTCAATAGGCATGGGTGTTCTCTACAACATATCAATGGTGGGCTTTATCTTTATTATATATTCGACATGTTTCTTGAAGGCTATTAAGGACCCTAAAGTTTATATTTTGGGAGATGGAAAATATAGAAAAATAAATATAGAGGAATAGAAAATTAGGCACTTGGGGGATGGTTTGATCCAGGTTAGGATGGATAGATGTCTTTGTTCTCACAACTGGATGGCTTTGCTGAGTGCGAATCTATTTTCCCTGCCCTGTACTGTCTTTGATCATAACCCTCTACTATTAGTTATGAATGAATACTCTGTTGTGGGACCCTTTTCCTTCCAGTTTGAAATTATGTTGAATTCTCATCTAAATTTTAGGAATAAAAAGGATGAATGGTGGAATATCCCTATACATGGCTCCCCCATGTTTAGGATTTTTAACAAGCTTAAGCATATCAAAATTATGGTGAAGGGATGGAACAAGAGAGTTTTTTGGGGATGTCTTCTAGAAGAAAAAAAATTCTTAGGGGATAAGTTGAAGGTCATGCAAAAAAAGATGGAAGAGGGGGATGTTAGTTTGTTGACCTATAACCAGGAAAGAGAGGGTCGTTTGGAATGGGAAAAAATCTTTAAAAAGGAGGAGATATTCTAGAAACATAAATCTAGAGTCCCATGGCTGGAGGACGGAGACAGGAATACCTCCTTTTTTCTCCCTTAAGCATAAGAAAAGGAATCAGATAACTGAACTTTAAAATGAGCATGGTGTTATGGTCAACACGCCCACCCAGATTGGGATTTTGGCGTATGAATACTTTCAAAGGGATTTTTTGGCTTCTGTCGAGGCTCCCAAATTTTCTCTATACAATCTACTGTTGGACCCTCTCCCTACCACTCTAACCTAGGATGATAAAAATAGCATTCTTAGTGTTGTCACTCTTGAGGAAGTCCAAATGGCTATTTTTAGTATTGGTTCCTATAAGGCACAGGTTGGGATGGGTTCCCCCCTGCTTTCTTTTAGATATTTTGGGATATTGTTGGGGGGGACCTTGTTCTAGTAGCCAACAATTTCCTCAAATCTGGTAAGATCCTGAAACAATTGAACCACACCTTTATTGCCCTGGTTCCCAAAGTTGTTGAACCACAATCTATGATGGACGTGCACCCCATTAGCCTCTTTAATACCATTTATAAGATCTTCTCTAAAATTTTGGTGAACCACTTGAAACCCTTGTTAGAAAAATTGATTAGCCCTACCCAAAAAGGCTTTGTTCTGAGTCATCATATCTTGGATACTGCCTTAACCACCCATGAGATTATGCACTCCATGGGCAGATGCAACAATGCCAATATGGCCTTCAAGCTAGATATTTCAAAACCGTATGACAAGGTGCTATGGGAATTTATTCCCAAAGTCCTTTCAAAGTTTGGCTTCAACCAAATGGTGATTAACCTATTGATGGAGTGCATTACCAATGTGAGTTATTCTATCTTGGTTAATGGGGTCCCCTTTGTCTTCTTCAATGCTGGGAGGCACATTCAACAGGGGGACCCTCTCTCTCCCTATCTATTTATCATGGTTGCAAATGTTCTTAATCGAAACATTACCAAACTATTGTTAGAGGACTCAATAAAGGGGGTTAAACCTACAATTTCGTTGGAACCTATTGTTATTTTAGGAAGGATTATGTGATTGAAGCCAAGAAATGGAAGAGTTTCCTTAATAAGTATGTTGCTTGCTCTGGCCAGTATATAAATTACAATAAAAGCATGGTTTATTTCTTCAACAACACTCCTACCCTCCAGGCTTGGGTGATTGTTTTCCTGGGTTGTGTGAGTGGCTCACTCCCTTTGATGTATTTAGGGCTACCCCTTACTATCAAGGAATTCACTCCTACCTTTGGAACATGGTTTTAGAAAGGATTCAAAGGAAATTGGCAGGGTGGAAAGGCTCCATCCTCAACCATGCTAGCAAGTTCTAACTTTTGACTGTTGACCTTCAAGGGATCCCTGTCTATTTCATTTCTATCTTTAAAATTCCCAGATATATAGCTGAGAAGTGCAAAAAAATATAAAGGAACTTCTTATGGTCTGGGACCGAGGAGAAGAATAAATTTTCTCTGTTTAGCTGGGACAAAGTTTTCTTTCCTAAATCTTGTGGCGAGCTTGGGATCAAGAATGTCCAATGTACCAACAAATCCTTACTTGCTAAGGTTGATTGGGATCAATTAAGGAATAAAAAGGATTGGTGTAAGATCATGAATGTGAAGTATCTTTGTAACAAATCTATGATTAATTGTCTCTCAGATGATCAACCTACCAGTTCATTGGCTTGGAATAACATTTGCAAAATGCAGGGGCTGCTCATGTCGGGGAGGAAATGGAAACTTGGGAATGTTAGTTACATCAAATTTTGGGAGGACCCTTGGCTGCTCGACTCCCCTATCGCACTATAGGTTCAAGAACCTTATGATACCTACGCAGCTCTTCTTTGGTATGTATATTAGCAACTACTTTCTTGGTCAGCCAAGTGCTAGGCGTTGGAAAGTTTTAGTTCTTTGCTACCCCTTGTCCCCTAAGATGATGCTTCTAGCTAAGTCATTGCAAGATTTTCCCTCCCTGACTAGGCTACCTCTATCCAACTTTGAGGATGAATTATACTAGGTCAAATATTGGATGGGAAATCTTTCTGTCATAATGGCTTTCAATCTATTGTTGGTCTAGGGTGATCATAACGGACTTTGGCGATAGGTTTGGAATAGGAACATGATTCTCAAAATCAATTTATTCTAGTGAAGGGCCTATCATAACAGGATCCTAACTCAGGATAACCTAATAAAAAGGGGATTTTAGATCTCAAATAGGTGTTTGTTATGTAAAAATAATGAAGAATCTGTTGATCATTTATTACTGCATTGTTCGTTTGTTGTTAGTGTTTGGGAGCTAGATTTTGATAAGCTGGGGACCCACTAGACTATGTGTAGGGACATCAAATCCTTCATTTTGAGTTGGGTTGGCCACTTCCAACATCCTATCCCTAGGGATATTTTGAACAAGGTCCCCCCCATCATTTGTTGGTGCTTGTGGAAAGAGAGAAACAACTGAATTTTCAAGAATATTGAGATGAGTCCTAAGGAGTTTTTTGGCATTGGGCTAAGGCTTATTTTTGAAAAAAAATTGATTTACACTAGGAAACCCTGGACAAAGCACCTACAGAGTGGGAGATCAAGATGACTAAAGCTTGGAACAAGAATCTAGAGATCAACTCCTTTGAAAACTATAAGGCCTAGGCTAGACAGGACATGGTATGGAAACTCTGGATCAGGGGTGGCACAAACTCAATTTTGATGGTGCGGCCAAGGGGAACCTTGGAAAGGATAGCATCAAGGTTATCATCAGGGATAACAAGGGTAATTTTGTGGCTGTCTACTCAGGCGACATTGGAATTTAGACCTCCATGACTGTGGAAGCTAGGGCACTGCTGAAGGGGTCCAGTTAGTTGTTACTCTGGAGATAAAGAAGTTGCATATAGAAGGGGATTATAAGTAGGTGATTGATTCTATCAAAATTGGTAGTTTATTAGGTTTGAATACCAAATATATCCTTTTATACATAAATCACATGGTATCAAATCTTGATATGAAGATTTATCTCACATTTTTTGGGAGGGTAATCAAGTTGCTGACACTTTGGCTAATCTAAGCTCCTTGTGGAGAGTTTCCAGGTGTTGAAGGAGTATTGGGATATTACTGCCAGTGGTACAAGGTATCATCCTTAAGGAAAAAGGCACCTTTGTTTCCCATGATGATAACTAATTATGCTCTTTTAATAGCCTTTTGGGTTGTCCACATAATCATTCTTTAGATGTTGTGGATGAAGAAGGATGATAAGGTGTTATTAAGGATGTGGTTATAGAGCTAATTATGAGGAGTGATGGGAAGTACCTTGGGTTAATGACTAAGATTGGTTGGGCCTTGCGCAAATTTAATTTGTGGTCTTTTCATAACCTCAACATACCTATACGAAATTTCAATTTTAAATTCGATGTGACTTCTTCATGTCATGTGGATTTTATGCTTAGTCCTCTCGAATTTGCTAAAAAAAATCATAAAATAAAGAATAGATACTTAGGGCTTTCTATATTTGGCCTTGTGGCCACTTGGCATTGGTACTTGTGCATATGCAACTTGAAGGGTAAATCTATTAGTATCATAATTTTTTGCAACCTAAGCCTTTGGCATCTCAAGATTTTCAATTATGGGCCCGTGGTGATTTCCTCTTTGGAAATTATGTCTGGTGCATGTAACCTGTAGATCGCCTTAATTACTCGAAATCATCCTGGTTGGCTTTAAAAAAGTGTTTTTTGGGTGACCGCTCACATTGATAGTCATTTTAATTTCTTTCTCTCGCAGGATTATTGGTATCTTAGAGTGAAGTGTGGAAATATGGGTGGTGATAGGGTGAGGACGGAGAAGGATAGCTGTAAGGAATTCTAAAAGGATCCCCTGGTCTGGCATATTTTTGTCGAAGGTGGGTTGGCACCATTGATGGAGTGCTTAGTGGGACATGATGCAAGGATGTCAACTCAGTTTGCATGCAAGCTCTTAGAAATATGGGAGGGTTACAATGGGAAGGATCTCTTTCGAGGTCAATGAGGAGATCCTAGCTCAGGTGGTTTGGGTTTCATGCAATGAGAAGAAGTACACTAAACACACCAAGACCCAAGATAATAAGCCTCAATGATTTCTTCAAAGGAAATGAAAAAATGGTCAGGTCCTAGTTAGGTTTTGAAAGGGAAGTGCTCCCTCATCCTTGGGACTAGGTTTTTTTGGCTATTTTGAAATATGTGACTTTATAAGGTAGGCATAGGGTGTTTTATTATTACCATATGCCTCTTCTCAATCATCTTTGTCATAAAATGTTGTTGAGTTTTACTTTTTTCTTGCTTGCTAATTTGGAGATTTCTATTGAGAAATGTTTGGACATTGTTGCCCAAAACCCTGATGAAACACCCCCCTATCGCACCACCAAGGTCTCATCCTAAGACTTTATCATTTGCATTTGGTTCTTTGTATTAAGGAGCTTGAACCCCTTGACCAGCCCAAAGTGAATCCATCCTCGACCAAGTCTAAAGGCCCTAAAAGGAAAACTCCTCTGGTGAGCACCAAAACCCCTAAGCATGAACCTCTTGCAAAGAAAAAGAAGGGTGGTGTGGGGACTACTTAGTTGAAAGCAATGGTCAAGCTCTATGAGCTCAAAACTACTCCTCACAAGACGGACAACAAACCTGCAGCAAGGAAAAAAGTAGAGGAGGGTAAATGCTAGTTGGAGTTGTCAGCCTCAGACAACGAAGGGAAGTACAATGTGGGTAAAGACTCTAAGGGGGACATTGTTGTGGTTGCTACTATGGATATGAGGATGGAGAATACCAGCATCAAGAGATCCCAAAAACTGGAAAAGGATAGTAAGAATTTTTTCGTGAATGATATTTCTAGTGACGAGGAACAATTTGATAGTAAAGGCAAGAAGGAGGAAGATACAGAGGAAGAGTAATTTGTGGAAGTACCTAGTCACTTTTTCAACATCAACAAGATGCTCAAGGAGGATTCAGCAACCTAGTCCTTGAACCCTAAGGCTATGGAGGAAGATAAGGGTAAGACTGTGGACAAGGAGGACACCTATAGCATGTTGTTGGAGTAGATGGATAAACTCGAAAGGAAGTTAGCTAGGTTGACTCCATTCACTGTCAAAATGATCCACCATGCTATTAGTACCCTTTTTTCTATGCTCAAAGAAGAAATAGACAAGGATTTTATAGAGGAGGGCCCCAACTAGGTTGGGGAGGATGTTATAAACCTCCTCTCTCATAAATGGGAGGGTGATAGTTAGTATATTGCTTTTATGTCCTATTTTGTTTGGGTCATTGTTGGTCGATTGTTAGTCTATTGTTTCTATGTCTTGTATTTTGGTCATTTTTGTTTTGATGCTCTGGACCTGATATTTTTCGGCACTCTAGGCTCATTGTGTAAATGATGCAATTCCTTGTAAATTTTGCTTAATATATCAAAAACATAAGAGAATTTTTTTGCAATAAGCCCTAAGGTTTCAAGTTCCATTTATGGGAATTAAATTTTTATAATCTACTGATGTGTGTT
Organism: Sequoia sempervirens; assembly: GCA_007258455.2. Taxonomy (NCBI): domain Eukaryota; kingdom Viridiplantae; phylum Streptophyta; class Pinopsida; order Cupressales; family Cupressaceae; genus Sequoia; species Sequoia sempervirens. Next base: position 1,070,330,075 of record VDFB02271358.1, on the reverse strand, counting down.
TACTTTAATTTTACAACAAAATATCTTGTGAAATCTAAAGAATGAGTATAAATTTTAGACTCAACCTTCTTTGAGTGTATTAAACCATAATTTACTCATTTCTAGATGTATTTGTGACAAGTTAATCAACTAAAAAATTGTAAAACATTCACAATAATTTTGTGAAGTATCTTTTCATAATAATAGAGGAAATGTTCATGTTATTAAATAATAACTAATTATCACACATATAATAGTTTAAAATTATATATATATTTAAATATATGGATTATAGAACCTAGTTTTCTTGAATATTCTAATTGATATAGTCTTTATTGAGACCCATTAAGATCTCACCTCTAGTGTCTATGGTTGAATCATTTAAGTAAACTCGATAGCTTTATGCCCAAATGAATACATAAACCAATATATTATTTTCTCCATATTCTATCATCCTCAACACATTAAATAAACAAAAAAAATATTTACTTTCAATATGTGTTATTTATAGTGATTTCAAGCTTCCATGTGTTATATTTCATAACCACAATATGGGTTGTTTCATCCATATCCTCAAAAACTCACATGGTGGGCCTTTTTTTGTTTAAATGAAGGTATTTAACCTTGATTAATCAAACCAACATATAGGCACATCATGATAACCTAGATAGGGGTATATTGTGTGATGGGTATGTTTTCCAGAATGGAAATTGTCCATATTATGTGATTTCATTCAATGAAAACATCTTAGGGAAGGCCCCCTTGGCTAACCAAAACCAAAAGTGAAGAAGGTCAAGTACCTATCTAAATAATTGGTCCTTAGATTCCAAAACTTGATCATTAGTGTGTGGTCTTCTTTCCAAATTTGACACCCCTAGCATTTGGAAGAAGATTTAGCTCTAGGTATTTGCAATTTACAACACAATTCACCAAAAAATAGCACCGTTGTTGAGGAACAATAATTTGAAAATTATTTTGAAGACCCTAGTTAGTCAAAATCTGATGCATCTGGGAGGATAGTTTTCCTTGAGAAATTATTTTCAAGACATTTGTTGGTAAAGAAATGTTAATCTCTCCCAATTCAGAGAGTGGCAACTACTCAATATTTGACCTAGAATTAACATATAAATCATGAATTTAGGAATGGAGAAGGTACAAAAATATAGAGGTAAAAGATTGCATATAGAGAGTTTACTTAAATTAAGGAAACAAGCAAAGCTATAAAGCTAAAAATTTAGATAAGTCATTTTCCCATGAATCTCATGATACTAAACATGTTAGCACATATAGTAGAGGTAATTCCTTTCTTCATTTGAGAGATTAGTATCAATATTCCTTAGATGATTTAGTTGATTACATGGTTAGGATGGGTAGGACAACATTCAAATATAAATATGTCATGCCTATAAGTAAATAGAATATGTGAGTGAGAAACAAAAATGTGAGTTATGTATTGAGAATGTTGACACAAGTTTCCCTCACCACCACATGTGAGAATCCCAAGGGACACTCCCCATCAAACTCATCTTTCCACTTCTTTCAATACTAATCAAGAAGATGAAACCATTTTTCTTAAATAGATGCTAACATATGTAATGTCACAGAATTGCACCTAGGGGCAATTCCACATTTTTGCACTTTTTCCTAGCATTTATGACACCTTAGAGAATTAATGGAAAAATTCCCATGAGTCAAAATTTCATGATTTTGACCCCATGTGGACCAATGGAAAATTAATAGAAGCCTAGTGACACGTTTCTCAAAAATCTAGGCCTTGGACGCATGTGTGGCGTGCAGATGTCTGCACGGTGCACTAGCGTCCTGGTAGTTTTTTGAGTTTGAAATGGGGAATCTCGAATCTTAACTCTCTCAACACATGTCCTAGAAGTTAGAATTCAGATGTATTAGATCTTTTCCACCCTTGCATGCAACAAAAATCCCTCCTTGGCTCTCATTCGAAGGTTCAATCCATTCAGTGAAGCTCTCTCTATAGTTTCACTCCTGAGTTCTCTTCATTCTTGATAGCAACACTCTCACAAGCAAATCCATGTCATACTGGGGTCCTTCCAGCAGCTACAGCTCTCAAGAAAGTGCTCAATGGTGCATCTATGCACTCTAGAGAGGTTCTAGGTTCATGGGTAATTCTCTCTCTCCCTTACTCTTTTCTCCTACTTTCTCATTTGCTACTCCGTGGTACAGGTTCTACTCCTGAAGTGAGTTTTGATTTCACCACACACTTTGCTACTTTGTTTACATTCCTTTCCAACTTGGTTTTCTGTAGAGGTGGGAACACTAAAGTGGGGGTCTGACTAAGGCATGGCCCTATACATCCCCAACCTTTTCCCCTTGTTCTTCTATTTGTAGGTTGCAAAATGGAGCTTGGACGGAAGACTTGAACATTTGGCTTAAGGTAAGTTTTCTCCAAGTTCTCCTCATGTTTTGTTCTAAATTTTCTGCTTTCTACCTAGTTATTTTTCTAAATACACTTATGGCCCAAGTTAGTAAGTGAATACTTTTCCTACTCACTTAGGCTCCTGATCTTTCTGTTGTTTAGGATGCATTTGCGCCCTTTGGATGATAGTGTGTTGTGCTGGCATCTTGAATCTGTGCTTTTGTCCTTTGGTCGAGAGATCTTCTGTTTGAGGCAAGAATCTAGGAGCTTCACTCTCTCAAATTATAAAGCAATTCCTTGTAGAATTCAACTTGTATCTATTTCCTCTGCAATCCTTCCGCATTGAGGTGCATAAGGGCAGTCCATTCCCTGGTGATCTCTTGAGAACGAAGAGACTTGTGTGTAGCGAATCCCTCTTATCTCACATTTTGGTGAACCCAATGTGAAGGATGTTGGATATATTCTTACAATATTTCCATGCTTATGATAATATTTTCTTTAAAGAAGATTTTGATTTGTTGGAAGATGCTCTAGATGACTTCTTAGAAGTGCTCTCCCCTATTTGCAAATCTTCCCAACAAGCTTCCTCTTCGCCAGGAAAAGAGTTAGTGAATTTAGTCGTGGTCTTTGTGGCTCCTCCGAGCCCTAAGAAACCGATCATTTACATGACCCCAGCTGACTCATCCTCTAGGGAGGATTGTTCTATCTATGGGATTTTGTGTTGTAGTGGTTCATCAGACTTGTATTCAAGATTCGTGAAAGCTACGAACTCCACTCCATATAATGTTGTTGGGAACACATATAATACAAGGACAAACAAATAGAACTTGGACCAAAAACCCTCTATTCCTACATCCTAATCTACTCAACTTCCTTCTTTTTTACCACCTTCTCAACCAAGCCTTCCCTCAGCACCTAAACCTATGATCAAAGCACTAGGTGATTATGATCTTGTTAATCAACTTCATGTTACTCCGACCAATATCTCACTTTGGGATTTGCTTCAAATTGCTCTAGTTTATTAGGAGATGCTTCAGGAAGCTTTGCAAAAGATTCTCTTTCCTGCCTCCGCTAGGTCTATAGATGTTAATGCCCTATTGGATCATATTCTAGAAGATTCTCCCAATATCATGTTCCACCCACAAGAACTCCTACCTCCAAATGTGCAGAAGCAAGCGGATGCTTTGATGATTATAACTAATGTTAATAATATTGGTATTAGGCATACTCTCATTGACACCGGTTAGGCTCTCAATGTTTTTGGTATTGACCTATTACCTAAGATTAAAGTTGATTCATCTTCTTTAACAGCTTCTTCCTTGTACATTCATGGGTTTGATAGCGTTGGCCATCAAGCTCTAGGTACAATAATATTTCCTTTATAGTTGGGACACGTTACCTTTCCTACATTGGTTTATGTGATGCCTACTCCCTTGCCTTATATTCTCCTCCTAGGGAGACCTTGGATTCATGCTATGGGCATTGTAACCTCTACTTTACATTGATCTTTAAATTTTGTTACAAACAATTAGGTGGTTATGGTTAAAGAAAACCCGAAAGTTGTTCACCTTTGTGAACTAGTGGCTTCTAGTCGTGCTTTAGTTGTTTCCACTCTCAAGAATTGTATTTCATCCTTAACCGATGATGCTATGGTGTGTTCTTCATCGATACCCTCTATGGAAGTTATCCTCAGAGTGAGTATCATTAAAGACGAACCACCTAAAGCAAAAGATCCTAAGTCTCCCCCATCTTCCCCTTCTTCCTCTCAATTGAATGCTTTCCTTGGTGATGATTGGGGCTCCTTGGAATTCTCTTAATTCTCTATCACAAAATACAAGGAGAACCCCTCTTGTATAGAATTTCCAAGCACCTCTGATGTAAGGATGGATAATACTCCCATTAAGGAAGAGAAGTGTGACCCTATTCAAGAGACCACTCCTTCCCCTACTGAGGAGAATAATCCCACTCCTCTAAAGGAGGTTAATATTTGTGAACCTAGTAAAGAAGGTGGGAGCACTCCCGTAGAGACATTTGACATTCATTAATGGAATGAAACAATCTACATGGAGCCCCCACCTCTAGAAGTTTTGCAAATTCGTTATGGTTTTGGATATGAGTTGTCTTCTCAGTATGGCTATGGGCAGAAGGGCCTAGGGAGTATCAAGCAAGGAGTCCAAGTCCCTATCCAGTTTAAGCCATGAAAGTGCTATCTGGGTTTGGGATGCTTTATCAAACAATCTAAGCAGAAACCTTGGTGGAGCGTTAATATGATTTCAGTCAAACCACTGAGTTTGGTCCATCTTGAATTGATAGAGGATAGGGAGCAGGCCAAGAAAATCCCTCTAGATGTCTTCTCTTCAGATGAAGCACTTGAGGAATTACTTGGTGCCTATTCCCCATTGCCTCCTTTTCATCACAAGAGATTATTCCCGTATCGCCTACATAAACAAGCATACTTTGGAGAATTTTTCTTGAGTATTGACATGGAAGGCCCTCTATCTAATGTTAATAAGGAAGTCCCAATGTCACATCCTAAAGATTATAGTTCTCTCCTTAAAGGGGATAATGCTGAAACTCTATGGATCTTAAGTCCTTTGAAAATGTAGTTAAGATTGGGAAGTGTCCCTCTTCGGAAGAAGCAAATGAGCATTTTGATCTCTTACACTCTCATCCCGATATCTTCACTTGGGCATATGAGGATATGCCCGGTATTGATGAGTCTATAGTGGTTCACAATATCATCTTATGTCTCGACGCCAAGCCATTTAAGCAAAAAATCTGAAAGATCAATCCTAGGGTGGCATTGATGGTTAAGACTAAGATAGAGAAGTCGTTGAAGGCAAGCTTTATCTTTCCAATAAACTATTCCCCTTGGATCTCAAATATAGTTAGTGTTAGTAAAAATGATGGTTGTATTCACATATGCATTAACTTTCGTGATCTTAATAAGGATTCTCTTAAAGATGATTTTTTGTTGCCTAATATAGATATGATTGTGGATTTGATTGTAGGCCATGCATTGTTATCTTTTATGGATGGCTTCTTAGGTTACAATCAGATCCATATTAACCAAGAAGATCAATACAAGATAGCCTTTAGTACCCCTTGGGGTACTTTTTGTTATGTTGTCATGCCCTTTGGGTTGAAGAATGTGGGAGCAACTTATCAGCAAGAGATAACACTGATATTTCATGATTTCATTCATAAGATCTTAGAGGATTATGTTGAAGACATTTTGGCGAAATCAATAACTCATCAAGATCATGTTAAGAATCTTTATCTTATCTTTGAAAGGCTTCGACTCTATAAGATGAGACTTAATCCCCATAAGTGTGTCTTCGGCCTGGACATCGGCAAGCTTTTTGGGTTCATAGTTTCTCATCGTGGAATTGAAGTCCACACGAATAAGATTGATGCCATTTTTAACATGCCTCCACCTAGAAACATTATTGAATTACAGAGCTTACAAGGGAAAATTCAAGCAGGTCATAGATTTATATCTCAATTGGCTGATTTTACCCTTCCTTTCACTCGTTTATTGAAAAAAGATGTTTGCTTCATATGGGATGAAGAGTGCCAAAAAGCTTTTGAGTCAATCAAAGCCTTTTTGTCCAATCCTCTTGTATTGATGTTGGCTATGCAATATAGGCCCTTTTTTCTTTACCTCACAGCATCTCCATATGCCTTGGCAGCCTTGCGGGCTCAACATAACATTGTCAAGAAAGAGAGAGTGATCTACTACATTAGCCGCATCCTAGTTGATTATGAAACCCGTTATTCCTCTATGGAGAAACAATGCCTCGCACTTGTCTTTGCTACACAAAAGTTGAGGCACTATCTTCTCCATGTTGAAACCCACATCATTGTAAAGACTAACCTTTTAAAACATTTTCTTTCTAGTGTCGATCTTGCTGGGAGGTTAGCGAAGTGGGTTATGTTTCTTTCCGAGTTCGATATAAAATTCATGACTCATAAGTCAATAAAGGGTCAAGCAGTTGCTGATCAACTGGAACATGCTCCCTCATCTCTCTCCTTTCCAGGGTTGTACTTATTTCCTAATGAGAATATTTTCACAATTGATCATGACTCTAAATGGAAAATTTATTTCGATGGATTGAGGTGTCAGATCGGTTCCGAAGCGGGTGTGGTCTTCATATCCCCTGAAGGTAAACTGGTCCCTCTATCCTTTCGATTGGATTTTTCTTGCACCAATAACATTGTTGAGTATGAAGCTCTTATTTCTAGCTTGCAAGCTGCGATTGCATTAAAGATAAAAATTCTCTGCATATTGGGTGATTTTGAACTTATTGTGAATCAAATTATAGGAACCTACCAAGCTAAACAAAATAAGTTGTCTCAATATCGAGACCTTGCTTTGTCTTTGCTCAATCAGTTTTCTTCTTTCACAATAGATAGCATCCCTAGAAGGGAGAATAGACACGTTGATGCCATGGAAAGTGTCGCTTCCTTGGTACCTTCAGAAGAGGATACAAAAGAATACCACTTCATGGTTCAGGTTCTACGAAACCTAGTGGTTTCCAGTCAACCTAAAAATAAGGCCTTTGTGTGTTCTCACGTAGACTCAGCAGAATGGTTCTCTAGTATCTATAACTACATAAAGACTGTAAACTTTCCTAATGATACAACAAAGAATGATCACACTCATATACGAAGACTTTCAACACGTTATGTTATTTTGTCTAATGTTCTCTATCGAAAATCTTATTACAGCTTACTTCTGCAATGTCTCACTAAAGCAGAAATACCCCTCACCCTTAAAGAAGCCCATTCAAGCTCTAGGGGTGGACACTTTGGAGTTAAATCCCTGGTGAGGAAATTGGTACACATGGGGTATTATTGGAAAATGATGGAATAGGATTCCTTCAATTTCACCAAAAAGTGCCTTTAATGTCAACAACACAGTCGTCTCATTCATGCACTTTCCCAAGAGTTACAAAATCAAACCTCTCCTTGGTCATTAACAAAATGGGGGTTGGATATCATTGGGAAAATATAACCTCCTTCTTCCAAGCGACATACCTTTATCATTACCACTACAGATTACTTCACGAAATGGGTCAAAGCTATCCCACTCCGATCCACAAACGCTAAAGCTATCTATAAATTTATTTTGCACAACATTATCTCTCATTTTGGATTGCCTGATACACTTGTTTCTAACAATGGTACGCCATTCAAGAATAAGGAAGTAAATCAGTTCTTAGAGAAATTTCCTATTCAACATAGATTTTCTATGTCGTACTATCCATAATCTAATGGCCAAGCAGAGGCATCTAACAAGACTCTTGAGCTCATTCTTTTAAAAATAGTTAATAAACACGGTTAGGATTGGAACATTCAATTAATGTACGCTTTGTGTGCCTATTGCATGAGTGTTCGTACGGCGATGAGAACGCCTTATAGTCACGTGTACGGTGCTGAAGCTATCATGCCTTTGGAGTTAGAAATTTTGTCTTTACGGGTTTCTCTTAAAGGGTTAATTAATGATGAAACTTATCGAGCTAATAGTTTACATCAACCAGAGATGCTCGAAGAGTGTCGATTATAAGCCCTTGATCATCTTAAAGCTTATCAATAATCATTATCAAGACAGTATAATAAAAATGTGCTTCCTAGGACTTTTAAACCAGTAGACCTAGATCTCTATGAGAATCAGAGAAATGTAAATGCACCACCCGATCAAAGAGGGAAATTTGATCCTAACTGGTTAGGCCCTTATATTGTCATCTATGTGTATGGTTTGGGTGCCTATGGATTATCATATATGAATGGAATGGCTCTAAAAGAGCACATTAATGTGACACATCATTGTCGATACTATGCATAGTGTCCCATGTGTCAAGTGTGTGGTGTTCTCTCTTTAAAAAGGGTAGTAGCACTGCGCATATTGACATTATTCATTAACACATTGTGAAAAAAAATTGTGTTATGATGTGACCATGTGTGTGTGTGTGTGAAAAATATACATACATGTGCCTTGCTATGTTATGTATAAATGAATCACATTGCATCTTTTAAGGAAATTAGATCATCATAGTATTTAATCAACATACAACTATGTGTGTTTATTAAATCATATTAGCATCTAATGTAAACATGCATCCATATAAACATGTAATATCCATAGCATCAACATACATAAAAATAAAAGAGGCATGCACATCAAAATATACAATGCCATAATGTTGAAACCAAGATATATGTGTGTGTGTGTGTGTAATTATCAAATGTCATGTACATGTATCGGGCCACTACTATCAAAAATAAGTGGCTACTGAATTTGTGTCTATACAAAATATCTACAAGTATATATGTATCTATTGCCACAAAAATGATATAAAAAATTAGGAGCCCCTATGGTTGTGACGTGTGGCTCCCCGAGCCCTCCAACTTTGGTTGCTACTATTGTGGTCTAGGGAGAGGCTGCACATTGGTTATGGATCAAGATCGATGTGAGCATGATGTAGATAGAGCTACCCGCATCCCTCTAATCTCTCCCTACAACGATCATATAGTCATTCGTGCATGTTTCAAATCATGCTACAACTGATGGGCATCTGTTAGGATCATAGTTGTCAGCTACCCATCGAGGTCATCGAGGTGGCTCTAGAGGTGTCATGCACTTGCTTGGCAGCATCATCCCTCCTCACTATCACGTCTCACTCCACGAGCACCATCTGAAGCTCCCCTGACAACTAGTCGCACTGTCCTTGAATAGTGGTAAGCTCTATAGTTAGTTGAATAATCTCTACTCCCCGCTCCTCATAGGTGGTCCTCAAGCATGCTATGAGCTCAAAGGTGTGAGCGTGTCACCCCGTAGACACTGGTCAGAAAGCCTCAAGAACCATCCCCTAAATGGGCACGTCAGGGGACACCTTCGATATACACTGAGCCATCAGCCCAGTCCATCCCTATGCATCCTCTACAACCACAAAAAGAAAGAGAAATCAATATCACATGTCATATGTATATAGTCATAAATGAAAAAAAAAAGTGTTGAATGTAAACAGCATGCTCTGTGTACCTAGGTCCCCTAGCTGCCATGTGGGATCATGGTGAGGAGGGCCATTGGGATCCGCACCACCGATATTGGTGGCCACTCCCAGAGCTTCCAAAGCCGCAACTGCCATAGTAGTAGGTGTTGGTGGCACCGACGAGACAAGGTTAGTTGTTGGGGGGTCTAATCTCCTCTTCTGCCTTGACCTCTACGGTGTCACCTCCTCCTCCTATGGTCTCTCCTCCTCCTTTTTGACCTACTATCGCCCTCTCTATCTATCATATGGAGGTGGAGGTGGGACGTCCTCCTATGGGCTTGGATCCCCTCTAGGGGTACCCTTGCCGAAAATAGGTGAAGGACGGTGCCTATCCCACCACCCTCTAAAGTCTACAATAATCTCAACATTATCTACTATCACTATGGGCAGAAAATCATGGTTAGGCTCATCATCATCTGAGGGGAAAAAAATGGTGATGGTGGGGTGGGGGCAATCCCTAGGTCTAGTTGCGCTCCTATTAGCCCTACTATATGTGGGCATGTCTGGCGGAATCATTTATACATGACCATGTTCTCACATGACCTAACTCTAGTAGTATGGTAAGATAATATAATCACAGTGACCTACTAGAAAATGATCTCGCTGTAGGTTCCTCAGGTGCCTGCTATCATCTACCCATCTGAAAAATTGATAGGGTCTCCATCTGATCTTGTTTTCCACAAGAGTATCAAATTGTAACTGCCAAAACTATAAGTCCCCATACCTCCACTACCCTATCATATCATACCAATTGATAGGCCATGGGGACGCGATATGGTCATCACTAGGGAAAACCAACTAGCCTCGTGCACATGATGTGGGCGAAAGCCCACACCTACAAAAGTGTACACATTGTAAGACTACGATACTCATAGTGTATGTACCGGCCTAACTCCTCGTATAGATGCACTAACATACTACGCCCCTAGGTAAAAATTTCCCTATGCTCTACCATCTCTTTGATAGTATGGACGAGGCCCACGTGAAGGTGAGAGCCTCGCCCGTCTATCGTGATCAGAAATGCAATAGTCATAACCATCACCTGAGATAGCAGCGGTGCAGTGGTCCACGCCTGATCATACCAATGTGTATAGATGTGGCCCATGCCATTGTCACCATCTGTCCACCCTGAGCAGTAGAGGACTCTCTACTTCCGCTCCTGTGTCTATCAGGTATCATCAAGGGCCACTTGCCACCCACGGATGGGTAGTTTGAGGATCCGATAGACATCCTTGAGTGTGATATTCATCTCCCCAATAGGTAACTGGAAAGTTGACATGGTGGCATCCCACCGCTCCATCAGCATTGTAAGCATCCTCTCATGGTAGCGCATCTCTTGCATGGTGAATACATGCCAGAGACTGACTCGCTCTAGATGTGTGACCTCATCCACCGTGATACGGTCCCTCTGCTCGTGAACTAGTCAGAAAGCTCTCCCTCTAGGATGCTCACGAAGCTATGGATACTCCTACAAAAGTGAAAAAAATTCTAAGTCAAAACATCACATCTTAATTTGAAAATAATTTTTTTTTAAGATTTATGCATGTCACGCAGATGTTTGCGTGTCACACATACATCCCTGTCCACCTTGGATGCTTTGAGGATGACAGCGCATCCTCGAGATGCCAGCATAGGATTGGGACTTCGACGCACATTCTAGACAACAACACACATTTTGGATGCAGCTGCCTAAAATGGATGCCTGCACAACTCAACGATGGAAAAATTCTACAAAAGAGCCAAAATTCACAAAAAAGAGGTTTTGAGACCTACTTGGTCCACCTCGTGACCCTTAGCTATGTCATCTCGTAGCTGCTCTAGTCTAGGCACCTCGTACTCCCTCTTGCTCAACATTTTGCTAACTTTTCTCTCATAAAATTCAATAATTTGCTCGTAATGAATAGTGAAAATGACCCTTCTAGGGGCCCACCTAGGTATATATAGGCCCCCCAGGGCCCATTTTTTCTAGAGTTTGTGGCTTCTCGGTTTCTCCTAAATTTACCCCACCAAGCTGGGGGCAAACTCAAGAGGGGGCATATAGTCACCTCTTGATCATATTTTTCTTCTGAATCAATGACTTTTTCTTGACTGTTCTTCTTGTCATGGTAGCTTCTTCTGATTTTAGAGGCTGGCCTAAAATTTGAGTTTTGCAGGTTAAAGTTTTGTGTGATTTTTTACAACCGCTTTTTCGCTACTTGTTGAGCTCGGTCATTGGGGGCACCTTCAGTATCGATTAGCTTGACCTTGGTGGCCTTTGAGGCCCCTTTTCCTGGAATGGAAATCCGTAAAATTCAAATTTGAGGTGAATTTTTTTTCTTCTCTACTTTAGTGTGGCTGATTTTTTCCCAAAATCGAGCCCACTAAAGTGGGGGCAAAATGTAATGTCGCAAAATTGCACCTAGGGGAAATTCCACATTTTTGCACTTTTTCGTAGCATTTATGACACCTTAGAGCATTAATGGAAAAAATCCCATGAGTCAAAATTTCATGATTTTGACCCCATGTGGACCAATGGTAGAGCAACAAAAGCCTAGCGACACATTTCTCAAAAAATCTAGGCCTTGGATGCCTACGTGGTTCGCAGACGTCTATGTGGCATGCTAGCATCCTAGTGGTTTTCTGAGTTTAAAATAGGGAATCTCAAATCTTGACTCTCTCAACATGTGTCCTAGCAATTAGAATTTGGATGTAATGGCTCTTTGTTGCCCTTGTATGCAACAAAAAGCCCTCATTGGCTCTCATTTGGAGGTTCAAGTCATTTAGTGAAGCTCTCTCTACATTTTCACTCTTGATTTCTCTTCATTCTTGATAGCAGCACTCTCACAAGCGAAGCCATGCTGAGATGAGGTCCTTCCAGCAACTAGAGCTCTTAAGCAAGTGCTCAATGGTGCATCTGTATGATCCAAAGAGGGTCTAGGCCTGTGGGTAACACTCTCTCTTCCTTACTCTTTTCTCCTACTTTCTCATTTGCTACTTTGTAGTGCAGGTTCCATTCCTGAAGTGGGTTTTTCTTTCACCACACGCTTTGCTACTTTGTTTACATTCCTTTCCAACTTGGATGTCCATGGAGGTGGAAACACCAAAGCAGGGTTTGACTAAGGTAGGCCCCTATACAACCCCAACCTTTTCCCCTCATTCTTATGTGTGTAGGTTGCAAAGTGGAGCTTGGAGGAAGACTCGAACATCCGATTGAAGGTAAGTTTTCCCCAAGTTCTCCTCATGTTTTGTTCTAAGTTTTCTACTTTCTATTTGGTTATTTTGCTGAATACACTTCTAGCCTGAGTTAGTAAGTGAAGCCTTGTCCTACTCGCTTAGGCTCCTGAGCTTTCTATTGCTTAGGACACCAACACACACTTTGGAAGATAGTTTTTTGCATTGGCGTCCTGAATCCGCTCTTCCATCTTTTGGCCGAGAGCTCCTCTATCTGAGGCAAGAATCTAGGAGCTTCACTCTCTCGTATTATAAAGCATCTGCCTATAGAATTCAACTTGTATCTATTTCCTCCATAATCCTTCTGTGTTGAGGTGGATAAGGGCAGTTCGTTCCCTGGTGATCTCTTGAGAATGAAGAGACCCATGTGCAGCAAATCCCTCTTATCTCACAACATCCAATTAGAAGTAGAATATATGGAAATAGAGGTAAATGAGAATATTGAGTTAACTGGCTAACTTAGATAGAGGAAATGTAAAATACAAGCCTAGATTGAGCTACAACAATCTCAACTTTATCAACATGGTTAAGGGATTATTCAAGATCAAAACATTGCTTATAAGAAACCTATCAATCAACATAATGATCATAACATTCCAAACTAGAAAGCACACAATATTCAATGTAACTAGAACATATCCCTAATCAACAATATCATCCATGACCCAATATTCATCAAAATGCAAGATATCAACCCCAAAGAGATTCTCAAATATAAATTTTGAAAAGACAACCACTTGAAATGGAGAGATAAAGGCAAATTGAATTTTATAGCATCACACATTATCTTAATCCATTTTCAAATGAGATTAGGGGGAAAGTACCAAAGCTTCAAGGCAATAATGTTCTCACCAATGAGGATCAACTAAGATTCTTTATCAATATAACTAATGAGTATAAAAAAGAGGATGAAGATGTCATGATGAAACTCTTTGTGTAGTTATTAGAATAAAGTTCCAAGGAATGGTATAGAAGCTTCCAAATAGTAGCATAGACTCATGGGATGAGTTTATGAGGGTCTTTATATTGCAATATGGGAAATATTGGATCCCAATTTCATAATTCAAAATCTCACTACCATCAAGAAAGGGGTGAATGAAGGTTTTTCTGACTTCAACAATTGGTTCATGATGAAAATATCTATCTATTTCTTTTATGGTAATAAACCTAAAACATTGAGGGAGGCTTATGTTTTTGCAATTAATATAGAGAGAAACATGAGAGCATTTGGTAATATAGTCAAGAGAGATAATGTGAAATACACAAACCAAATGCAATGGCATCAAGTAATCCCCTCATAGTTACATATAAGATAGAAAAAATAATGAAAGACCTCTCATATAGATTTACTAAGAATGAGAATAGACTTCCTTCTAATAGGGTTTCTAGAAATCTCAATGAGGGTCAAAGGTTTTTAGATGCACAAGAAAATTAAGAGGAGGTGAATCAGTTGTATACTTTAAAACATCAAAAACTCTCATCAAAATTTAGATTTGCATTGACCCTTAAACCCTTCACAAACATTAAACACTTAACATGCATTATCAGAATGTAAACATGTAAAGCAGTAATGCAAACACATCAAACACACAAGAACACCATATTTACATGGAAAACCCAAAAAGGGAAAAACCACAGTGAGGATTAACTCACTATTATATGAATTTCAACACCGGATACAATAAGGGTCATTACCAAGGGCTCACTACCCAGAAAGATAAAGAAAAGCTCACTATCGATGGCTCACTTCCATAGGACTCACTGTCCAGAAGAAAGAAGAATAGAAGAAGGGGTGGATCACTGCCAATTTGAACTGCTAACAATGCATCTCTCATATGCCAAAGGTACATTTTCATTGAAGCATAAAAAACTCATCAAGCAAACTAAAATGTAAATAGCTTCTACTCACTACATCGGGAATTCATAGGCATTAAGGCTGACACTCGGATCATCACTCTCGATCAAATTTGTATCTTTCACATCTCACACTCTGCTCTTAATCCACACATCAATTCACTTTGTATTTACACCCTTTGTGATGTAAAACAATCTCAATTAGGTTGGCCTTAAGGTAACATATACACCTCAACCATGCAACATCAAATAGGTTAGCACCAAACACTTCCATAATAGAAGTGAATGCAAAACATGCCACTACTTAATTGGAACCCAAATCTACACTAACACACTTCTCAAAACTTCCTCAAACAATAATTATCCTCCGTAATTAGCGCTAGCACACCAGGTCATCCAAACCTATAGTAACACTAGCAAGCAACTCCAAACACACCTCTCAAGGTCTAGAAACATTTCATGGACCACAAAGAAACATTCAAAAATATCTATACAACATCTCAAAATATTCCATGTCATTAGAATATTTTCCACAACTATTATAACCACTTGAAACTCAAGAACACCTTTATTTTGTGCAACTAGACACACTGGCACAAACATTGAACACACTAAACAACTTTGTAGAAAAACTTAGCACCTGAAACTTTAAGCTAAGGTAGATACAAACAACTGACTCCAAACACACCTCTCAAGGTCTAGAAACATCTCATGGACCACAAAGAAACATTCAAAAATATCTATACAACATCTCAAAATATTCCACGTCATTAGAATATTCGCCACAACTATTATAACCACTTGAAACTCAAGAACACCTTTATTTTGTGCAACCAGACACACTAGCTCAAACATCGAACACACCAAACAACTTTGCAGAAAAACTCAGCACCTGAAACTTTAAGCTAAGGTAGATACAAACAATATAAGCACATTCTTAGATCCACAACACTAGAAACTTCACTGCAGAAAAATGCAGAGCGGTCTCATTTCTCCTAGACACCTTGTTTCACTAGAAAAACATACTATCAAACACACCTTCCACTCCAATATGATCCATAACCTAAAACTCTAGATATGACACCTATGAACACTTTTGATCATCACATCCAAACCACATAAGCATATCTTCAATCATGAAGAAATGTAGAGCAGAACACTGAACACTACTATGTCACACTAAACTCTCTTTTATTCAAATTTTCTCAAAAGCACTTGGAAACCAAGTGAACCAACTTCATCAATAATAGTACTAACATCTCTACAACACATGTATAGCATCTGCAACATGCAACACTTTCCAACTACAATAATATCCCCAAACACAAGTTAGGCCAACAACCTCTACAACTATATTGAAGTAGGACATCAATAACAACACTAGCATGTGTTGACATCAATACCAACCATTCCAAAATTCTTTTTATACAAGGGGTTGGCATCAATGAAAACACCCAAGAAACTCACAAACAACTCAAGCTTCCAACATCTCCAAAACTCCTACAATATCCTTCTTTTCATTGATGGCAACACTTTCTTTCTGAAAAAACCATCAACAACAAAAGAAACCAACATAAATACTTCAATAAACAGTACTCCCCCTGACTCAGACAACTCTTTACTCTTCATCTTGTCTCTTCACAAAATTCTTCTCCTACAACACCTACATTCTAGATCACTCTCCTCCTTTTCACATTAGATAATTCTCTCCCATACACTAAACTAATGTTTTTCAAAAAAAAATTATCTCCCCTTATGGTTTTTCAACCACTTTAACTTTCTCTCCCTTTGACATCAATGGAAAAGGGCCAGCTCATCATTTTCTCTCCTCTACACTTTCTTTTATATATTGAACTCTTTTTCTCTCCCCCTTTGACAACATTCAAAGGGAAACAACAAATCTCTCTTTCCACAGTTTTGCATCTTCTACACTCACTTCCTGTATACTCCCACTTAGGGGCACAAAATATGCTCCATATAACTACACCATCCAACAACCACTACTACCTACTCCCCCTAAGAGGTATCCTTCAACATCAATCCAAGACCAGAAATGTATCTTGAAATGCTTCTTGGACATATGCACACACTCATGCATCTAGTTGAAAGGAGGGGCAGTACCCCCTAAATTCTCCCAAAGATACTCAAAAGTATCTTTTGGAAGAGCCTTTATAAAAATATCAGCAACCTGATCCTTAGTAGGCACATAATCCAACTTCACCTCATTCTCTGCAACTTTCTCTCTCAAGAAGTGATACCGGATTGAGATATTTTTTGTTGTTGAATTCCTTATAAAATTCTTTGAAATATTAATTACACGTTTATTGTCACACATGATAGGAATAGGTTCATCATATGAAACTCTAATATCC
Source organism: Sequoia sempervirens (assembly GCA_007258455.2). Classification (NCBI taxonomy): domain Eukaryota; kingdom Viridiplantae; phylum Streptophyta; class Pinopsida; order Cupressales; family Cupressaceae; genus Sequoia; species Sequoia sempervirens. The sequence continues at coordinate 1,070,313,213 of VDFB02271358.1, read as the reverse complement.
TTCAATGTTTGCTTCATCCACAACACATGTGTACAACATGATTTTGTTGCAATATATTTTGCTTCTATAGTAGATAATGGCACTGAATCCTACTTCTTACTTATCCATGAAACCAACCTGCTTCTAAGAAAGAAAGCACCACCACTTGTACTTTTCATGTCATCTACACATCCAACCCAATCTGCATATGCATATGAACTCAAAGAGAAGTCAGTATCCTTAGGATACCACAAGCCATAATCCAAAGTTCCCTTCAAATATCTGAATATCCTCTTCACTGTTGCAACATGAGATTCTTTGGGATCTTCTTGAAATCTAGCCACAAGACAAACTGAATGCATGATATCTGCTCTAGTAGCAATAAGTTATAATAATCCACCAATCATTAATCTATACTTGCTATGATTTTTCTTAGGAGATTCATCATTCTTGCTCAAATTACAACTAGTAACTATAGGAGTACATATTGGTTTAGACTCATCCATTCCAAACTTCTTCAATGTTTCCTTAACATACTTAGATTGTGATATGAATATACCTTTCTTTGATTGACTAATCTACAAACCAAGGAATAAATTCATCTCCCCACAAATTGACATCTCAAACTATTTTTGCATTTCTTCTACAAACCTTTTACACATATCTTCATTTCCTCTAAATATTCTTTCATCAACATATAATACCACAATTAATATTTGTTCTCCTTCAACTTTGAAATACATATTGCTATCGACAATACCTTTCTTGAAACCCTGCTTCAATAAGTACTTATCTAACCTTGCATACCAAGCTATAGGAGCTTGATTCAATCCATACAATGCTTTCCTCAATCTTCAGACCATATTTGTATCTTTTGACAACTAAAAACCTTCTAGTTGCTCAATGTATACCTCTTCTTCCAATTCACCATTCAAGCATGCAGACTTCACATCCATCTGATAAAATTTGAAATATTTATGTGTTGCAAAAGCTAAAAGAATCTTGATATCTTACATTCTTGCAACCAGGGAAAAAGTTTCCTCAAAATGTATACCTTCAACATATGAGTAACCCTTACACAAAAGTCTAGCCTTGCTCCTAAAAACTTTTCCATCTGCAATCAACTTGTTCCGAAATACCCACTTAGTAGTACTAATCACATTATTATTTGTCAGTCTTGGGACCAATTCCCAAGTCAAATTCTTCTCTATTTGTTCTAACTATTCCTTCATTGCTTTGACCCAATTCTCATCTTTGCATGTCTTAGTCACTATTTTTGGTTCTGCCTCATAAAGTAAACATAAATTTACTTGTTCTTCTGTCATAGTAGCTTTTCTTCTTTTCAATGCACCTTTTATCTTATCTCTAATGATCTAATCTTCTGAATTATTCTTCTGCACATACTTAGGAGTCTTAGGATTCTTTTTTGTAGCTTCTTCCTCTTCAACTATCAACTCTTTTCCTTTTTCTTCAACCTTTTCTTCTTCACTGCAAGTGGATTCATCATATTCATATTATTCTATCAATAATGAAATTTGATGTGGTTCTTTATCCACTTCACTTGCACTCTCAACAATATTCTTCAATATTTTGTTGTAGAGTATCCAAGGAAGATTCCTTCACTAGATCTTGCATCAAACTTTCCTAAGTTTTCTTCATCTCTTTTGATATAACACTTGCTTCCAAAAAAATTGAAATATTTCATAATAGTAGGTTTACCATACCATAACTCATAGGGTGTCTTTGAACTATTCACTCTTGCTTGAAATTTATTAAGAATGTAGACTGTAGTATGAATTTCTTCTCTCCAATAGACATTTGAAAGATTAGCTTCCTTCATCATTGTCCTAGCCACATCCTGAACTGTTATGTTTTTCCTTCTACAACTCTATTCTATTGAGGAGTCCTAGGGGTTGATAAATTTCTTATTATTCCATGAACTACAGAAAAATTGTTAAACTCATTTGAAATAAACTCACCACCTCTATTAGATCTCAAACATTTGATTTTCATATTCATTTCATTCTCAACCATAGCCTTAAATGCTTTAAACTTGTCTAGAGCTTTTGGTTTTTCTTTAAGAAATGTAACCCAAGCCATTCTAGAATAATCATCAATTAATAACATGAAATACCTGTCACCACAAGAGCTTCTAATTCTAGTAGCCATATAGATCTATATGCACTAACTCCAAGGAACCTATGATAGAATATTGTTTTGTCTTGAATATTGTATTTGTTTTCTTCCAACTTGAAATTCCTTGCAAATGGCATTGATAGGCTTTGTAATCTTTGGAAAATATCTCATAGCATTAGTAGAAATTATCCTCACTAGGCTATCAAAATTGGTGTGACCCATTCTTCTATGCCATAACCAACTTTCATTAGTTTGAAACATAAAGAAATTTCCACCACTACCTTTGAGTTGGTAGAAATTACCTCATGTCCTTGTTCCAACAACAACCAGAATACCAAAGCTTCCTTTTCTGATTTCACAACCACCATTCTAAAATACAAGATTATATCCTTTGCTACACATTTTTCCTACACTTAGAAGATTATGTTGAAGACCCTTGACATAAAGAACATCATTTATTTTATGCTTGCAATCAAAACTAATTGAACCTTTCCCAATAGATCTTAGCAGATGTATCATCACCGAACTTAACAAGACCACTTCCATACTTTTCAAGCTTAAAAAACTTACTCCTATCACTTGTCATATGATTTGAGCATCCAATGCCAATGATCTAGTAATTCTTCTCCTCTCTAGCATGAAAAGCAGTCAACATAGTTCATCAATGTTAACACCTATTTTTGAAGCACTTTCCTTCACACATATCTCAATATTAGTAGAATTAGTTCCAATATTTAAAGTCATTGTCCTTTTCAACATAATAACTCTTTTTGACAAATTTATCCTTATGATCCTTTTGTTTGTCATTAGTAACTTTGATTGGACATTTAGATGCATAATGACCTATCTTTCCACAATTGAAACATTTGAAAGGTAGCTTACCTCTTTATTTTCTAGCACCCTTTTTCAATCTTCTCACAAAGTTCGATTCCATCTTATCAAGATCATTTAGATCCAATCCATCATCCTTTTCCACTTTGCAGACTTTAAAAGAAACTTCTTTGTTTGTAGTATCTTGAACAAACTCTCTCATTTCAAAAGAAGTTAAAGCACCAAACATCTAATCTTTAGAATAATTATCCAAATTTTGAGCTTCCTCAATAGTAGAAACTTTAGAAATATATGCTTTACGTAGAGTTCTTAATACCTTTTTCACAACTTCGCTTTCATCCAGCTTTCCACTAAGACCATTGATGGCATTGACAACTTCATCAACTCTGAGCATGTAGGCAGTAATATCTTCATTTTCAGACATCCTTAGGGTTTCAAATTTGGATTTGTAGTTCTACATCTTCACTTGTTTGACCTTTTCATCTCCTCCATATATACCTTCCAGCTTTGTCAGATCTCTTTAGCAGACTTTAGACTTATCACCTTTCCAAGTTTAGAATGAGAAAGACCACTTAGGATTGCATTCAATGCTTTGCCATTGTTTTCATAATCCTTGATCTCATCATCACTTTTCAGACCATTTGTAGGCATAGTATAACCTTTTTCAATAGACTTTCAAACACCAAACCCAAGAGAAACCATAAAGGACTCCATCCTAGCTTTCCAATAGGTAAAATTTGTTCCATCGAACAAAGGAGCTTTGATACCTTTCTTGTGTGTCATTCGGATCTACCTCAAGCGGTTAAGCTTCTTCCTAGGAACCACATCTCTGATACCAATCTTTAGATGCATAGGACAACTGAGAGGGGGGGTGAATCAATTATATATTTTAAAACATTAAAAACCCTCATCAACATTCAGATCTGCATTGACTCTTAAACCCTTAACAACTATTAAACCCTTAACATGCATTATCATAATATAAAAATGTAAAGCAATAATGTGAACACATCAAACACACAAGAACACCAAATTTATGTGGAAAACCTAAGTGGAAAAAAAACAATGAGGATTAGCTCACTATTATATGAATTGCAACACCAAATATAATAAGGTTCGCTACCAAGAGCTCACTACCCAGAAAGATAAAGAAAGGATCACTATCGGTGGCTTACTTCCATAGGAATCACTATCCAAAAGAAATAAGAATAGAAGAAGGGTTGGCTCACTACCAATTTGAACTACTAACAATGCATCTCTCATATGTCAAAGGTACAGTTCCACTAAAGCACAAACAACTCATCAAATAGACTAAAATGTAGACACCTTTTTATCATTGCATCAAGAAGTCATAGGCATTAAGGCTCACACTCAAATCATCACACATGATCACATTCACATATTTCACATCACACACTCTTCTCTTAATCCACACAACAATTCTCCTTTCATTTATACCCTCCATGACCTAAAACAATCTCAATTAGGTCAGCCTTAAGGAAATGCATACACCTCAACCATGCAACATCAAATAGGTCAACACCAAACACTTCCACAATATAAATAAGTGAATCCAAACCACACCACTACTTAATTGGGACCCAAATCTATACCAACACGCTTCTCAACACTTCCTCAAACAACAATTATCCTTCGTAATTAGTGCTAGCATGCCAGGTCATCCAAACCTACACTAGCATTAATAAGACACTCCAAACACACCTCTCAAGGTCTAAAAACATCTTGCAAACCACACAACAACATTCCACAATATCCATACAATATATCAAAATATTCCACATCATTAGAATATTCACCACAACTACTGCAACCACATGAAACTCAAGAACACCTTCATTTTGTGCAACCAAACACACTGGCATAAACATCCAACACACTAGACAAATTTGTGAAAAAACTCAACACTTAAAATTCAAGGGAAGGTAGATACTAACAATATAAGCACGTTCCTAGATCTACAACACCAAAAAATTAATTGCAGAGCAATCTCATTTCTCCCAGACACCTTGTTTCACTAGATAGACATATTGTCAAACACATCTTCCACTGTAGTATGATCCATAACCTAAAACTCTAGATATGGCACCTCTAAACACCTCTAATCATCACTTCCAAACCACATTATAATATCTTCAATCATGAATAAATATAGAGAAAAACACTAAAAACTACTTTGTCACACTAAACTCTCTTTTATTCAAATTTTCTCAAAAGCACTTGGAAACCAAGTGAACCAACTTCATCAACAAAATTACTAACATCTCTACAACACATATACAACACATCTACAACATCTACAACATGCAACATTTCCAACTCCAAAAATCTTCCCCAAACACAAGTCAGGACAACAACCTTTGCAACTATACTGAAGTAGGACATCAACAACAACAACATGTGTTGACATCAATACCAACCATTCCAAATTTCTCTCTATACAACGGGTTGGAATCAATGACAACACCCAAGAAGATCACAAACAACTCAAGATTCTAACATTTCCAAACTTCCAACAAAGGCTACATAATTGATCCCGTAATCATGACTAGTCTAAGAAACCTAGAAAAAATGAATAGCATATGATTCCTAGACACATGAATAAAAGACATCAAGAAATACACACTCTTAATCCCTTGAGGAAGGTTCCACAAATCTCCAACAAGATTCATTATGGTGTCAAATTTTATTTACCTCATGATCCAACTAAGTGTGTTATTTCTATAACACTTGAAAAGGAGGAATAATTATTTAATGAGTATGGTAAACCTAAGTAATATAAGGATGATATGGTGGACTAGTTTTATGTATACTATGAGCAATAATTCTTTCAATGTGATTATGAAAGCCATCACAATTTGTATGAGCTAAAAAATAAGGATTTCAATCAACTCAAAGAATTGATGTAGTAAAGGTATAAGAGAGACAAACCATTTGATGGGGATATTAAAGCTCTCATAGAGGTTTTTGGCATGTAGGTCTAAAGTGAATATTGACTAAGTAATAGGTAATTAAGTGGAAATGATCAAGTTGGAAGTTTTGTTGTACCATTAGGAAAAATAAAATAAGTTGAACACGACACTAAAAAGGTTGTAAATAGGGAAGTGGGAAGATTGCCACCTAACTAAAAAGTGCAAGTGCTAGATACTCACATGCAAAAAAAAGTGTCCCTAAACATAAGAGTGTTGATGTTCCAACCAACAATATGGAGAAATCAAAGGTAGATGAAATAATTCTAAGAAAAATCAGACCAAAGAAGCAACAAATGATAAATAAAAGGCTATCAAAGAAGTTGGAAATAAAATGAATATGAGATAGTTTAATGTTAATGATTAATTCATGCCTTTCATCCATGGCACTAAGATTGTAATTGTTTCACAATCAACTCCCTTACCAACATATCAATAAATTTATATGGCTCAAGCATTGAGTCAACTAAAGGTTCAAGTGCCAGTCCAGGAATTACTTAGAATCCATAAACATAAAGAAATGGTATTTATTTATATTAATTCACCAATCAACCTAGAAGCTACTAGTGATCCTAAAAATCCTACAAATGAAGCTAATATCCAAGAATCCCTTAATATGTGGTTGGGAATTATGTTTACTAGTAATCAATAGGAAATTGATCCACTCTATACATATTGCTAATAAAAGGTAGATTTGTGCATAATTGTATGTTAGACTATGGGACATCTAGCAATGTGTTGTCTCTAGAAGTCATGAACCAACTAGGCTTATAAGTTCAAAAAATTTATGGAAAAATATTTTTCATGGATTCTCTCTAAATGAATATAATATTAAATAATGTAAAAGTGTAGCTTGTTGTATACCCAAGGAAATAATTTTCAATGGACATCATAATTGTTGATTGTCTAGCCAAGTGGGGTATGCTATTGTCTAAGAATGAAAAAATTCAATTGGTAGTAGCATCCAAATGGATTTATCTTATGCTACCATACACATACATAGAATATAGATCCAATTACATAAACAATATAAATGAAGAAAATAATCATATTTTATATTTTGACACTAAACCAAGAGTTTCATCACATATTTTGATAATAAGTTTGACAAGAAGGTAGACCTTATTTATTTCCTCTACATTAATATCTTTAAATTGATATAATTTTGGATGTGCACTTTGATGGTGCATGTTTTTTTTTTTATTCAAGGGGTAAACGCTTTTGACCGGAGCTATGAACCGGATACAACAATACCACCCCAATGGGGTTTGAACCTTGGTGGCAAGAACAACAATTCCACCTATAAACCATCACACCATGCCAATACCACTTTGATGGTGCATGTTCAAATGAAGGAAATGGTTCAATTTTTGTGTTAATGTCATCAAATATTAAAAATTCTAATTTCACCTTTAGGATAAGCTTGGAATGCGCCAATAATGTGGCTAAGTACAAAGCCTTATTGTTTGGTTTCAATGCATTATTAATATATGGGATCAAATTATTAAGAGTCCATGATGATTCAAAACTTGTAGTGTCTCAGCTTAGAATCACATATTCTACTAAGGACGAGAGGTTGAAGATTTATAGGAATCCTATGTGGGATACCATTGAACTATATGATGCTTTTGGCATCAAATGGGTGAGAGTGAAGAAAATGTGAGATAAAAAGCACTTGTTTTTCTAGAAACAAATTTAGACATGCTTGTTCCATCACCCCACTATAGGTATAGTGTAGAGATCCTTAGTAGACCTAGCATCCCAAAAAAACATATGCAATTAGAAAGTATTTGATGTTGTTAGTATATGTAATGTCATAAAATTGCACCCCTTGCAATTTCACATACATGTTTTCATTTGCTTTAGTGTCCACTTCCCTAGCATCTTGTGTAGGCTCATTTTAGCCCCTGCATCAACCTTTTTCCCTTCTCAAGATGCTCCAGCACCCCTTGTCAGTAGCTACCCTCATGCGTCCACTTTGCATTGAACTTTGCGCTTTTCCTGATCATGTTGTTTTGTAGCATGATGTGTCTAAAAACTAGCATGTCGCGCAGACATCTACGCACCAAGCTAGCATCCTATGACATTTCAAAGCTCAAATGATCATTTCCGAGCATTTTTTCCACTTGTCCTCACCTTTTTTTGGTCGTAATGGCCTAAGATGTCTTGTAACAACTAAAGAAGCTTATTTTGCCCCATTAAATGTTGTTCTTTCAATTCATTTGTCTCTCTAACCTCTAACTTCTTCTACTCCTTGGCTCCTCTCTCAAGTATTCTCCTATCTTGCTTTTTCTTGCACAACTCCCCTTACTTGCTACAGCAGCCTCAAACTCTCAATATTTTATAATACTCATTCTAATAGCACCCTCTACAACACTCTTGGCTCTTGCATCTCTCTTTTTTTTCCTTGTTGGCTTCCTAATCCTTGCTTGCACCTTTGAGCATCTTGGGATTTTTCACTATCCCCTATCATTTGCATCCTTAATTCATGATATGAGTTCTCCTCCTTGAGCAGGGATTTCTTTTATCACATCGCATTTGCTTACTTCTCTCACTCTCTCTATCCTTTTGGTTGTCCATGGAGGTGGGAACACCAAAACATGGGTTTGACTGAGGCAAACCCCTATATAGCCCCAACACTTTCTCTCAATCTTATAGACATAGGTATTGAAGATATCTACTAGCTAGAGGCTTCATTACTTGGGTTTTCATGAGAATTTTTCTATCTCTTATTCTCTTACTTTATCATTTATTCTTTACTTTGCTTCAGTTCTATCACATTCCATTATTTTTTGATGCTTTAGAAGTTCTTAGCAATTGGATTAGAAGTAGTCATTTAGCTATTTTCTATGATAAATTCACTCTTTGTTCCATACGAGATGCCAGCATGCCTCCGGGATGCCAGCACATCGCACTGTTGTCCATATTCCACACTTTTTTCCTTTGGCCGAGAGCCCACCAGTTTGTCCAAAAAATCTTCATGACCTACTTTTTTGGATTCTAGAACTTTCGTCGTTGTTCCTTGAGGTAGTTTAGGGAAGTTCCCCCCGTGAGGCTCTCTAAGTGAAGAGAACTAGTGAGTAGCAAATCCCCCTTCTCTACATTTTGGTGAACTTGACATGAAGATAAGTTTTTTTCAAAAAACTAGGAATTTATTTACCCCAACTTGGTGGGGTCATAACTTTTGACTCGGTGCTCGGAATTCAAAACTACTTGCACTGTTAGAAAGATCTCCAAGAGGACTAATTTAGTCCCTAAAATATTATGGCTTTAGCTATCAAATTTTAGGGATCGATGCAAGTTCTAACCTCAAATTTCACTCTAAAAACCTTTGAAAATGCAAATTACTAGAACCTAGAAAATACCGAAAAAAATAGAAAATATAGATTCTCAGTTTTTCTTAGTTCTATCATCAAAATGAATTTAATATCTTATTTTATTAGTTCAATATCTAATTTTGTTTAGAATGTTAATAATATTCCATTTCATGCATGTGATAGTGACTTGGCTTTTTCCATGTCACTTTGTATCTTTGATCCTTTTCATGAGAGTCCTCTTGCTTCAGAGGATATCTTGTTGCAAGAAGATGAAATCATTAATACCTTTCTTAATGTGACTCTACCTTCTCTTCATTCCAATGCACTCTCTTTTAGAGATGATGCATTCATGAATGATGAATATCTCTTTCATTCCAATGCACTCTCTTCTAGAGATGTTGCATGTGTGAATGATGAATCTCATCTTTGTTCTAATGCACTCTCTTCCAGAGATGATGCATTAGTGAATGATGAATCTACCTTTCATTCCAATGCACTCTCTTCTAGAGATGATGCATTAATGAATGATGAACCTCCTTCCACATCTGATCCTCCTTAGATCGATGTTAAGAATATTTCTTCAAATAATCATTCTACTAGTTGTGATGAGTCTATAAATGTTATCTATGTCTCTAATTCCCCTCAAAGGCCTAAGAGACCGATCATTTTTGTGACTCCGGATAGTCCTTCTCTTAAAAGGATTTGTTCTATTGATGGTGTTCCATTTGATGGTGATTCTTTTGATCTTTATATGGCTCCCTCTTACAGAGCAGTATCACATACTTATGAGAATAGAATGAATACACAACCAAGCCTTCCTAAAGCACCTAAACCTACAACTAAAGCACCCAGTGAGTATGACCTTGTCGAGCAACCTCAAGTTACTTTGACTAAGATCTCAGTATGGGAATTACTTCAGTATGCTCTGGTTTATCAAGGTATGTTTCAAGAAGCTTGCAAAAGATCCTCTTGCCTTATTTTGCTAGCCTGGTAGATGTTGATGCATATAGCTCATATTCATGTGGATTCACTGAATATTACGTTCTATCCGCTAGAACTCCTGCCTCTGAAAGTACAAAAGCAAGTGGATCCTCTAATGATTATAGTTAACATTAATAAAATTGGCATTAGATGTACTCTCATTGATACCAGCTCGGTGCTCGGTGTATGTAGCATTGATCTATTGCCTAAGATTAATATTGATTCATCTTCTCTTAATGCTTCTTATGTTGACATTCGTGGGTTTCATAATGTTGGTTGACAAGCCCTAGGCACAATAGTCTTGTCTTTGAGGTTGGGACCTGTTATCGTACCCACCCTTGTATATTTTATGTCAGAAAAGTTACCTTATAACCTTCTTCTTGGTAGATCATGGATTCATGTTATGGGTGTAGTCCCGTCTACCTTGCATAAATCTATTAATTTCGTTTGCAATAATCGAGTAGTCACAGTCAAGGTTGACCCTAAGGCTATGCACCTATATGAGATGGCAGTTTTCATTCAAGCTTTAGTTGTGCCTACTCTTATTCCTTCAATGTCTTCTAATGTGTCGATGTTTACTCCAGTAGTACCTACTACAAAGTATACTCTTGAGATAGATGTCCCTAAAGAAGATCCTTCTGAAGCAAGAAATCTTAAGTCTGCTACTTCTACCTCTTCCCAATAAAATACATGTCTTGGTGATGATTGGGTTTCTCTAGACTTTACAGATTCCTTCATTATGGAATATAAATTCAACCTAATCCACTTAGACCTTCCAATAACATCATCCAAACCCGCTATCAAAGATGATTACTATTTTGTATCACAAGATAATGTGAGCAATAGTTGTAATGTCCTTGATGTCGATCCTCCTCCTTCTGAGGAAGATGATTGCACTTCTATTAAAGAGGTTAATGTTGGTAGTCCTATAAAGAAGGTTGATGGTGATCCCATGGAAGAGTATGATCCCCCTAGCTGGAATAATACTCTCCATGAGGATCCTCCATTTTCTTCCATCTTCATGTCTTCTTCTTGTGAGGAGTCAAACTTTTCTCCACAAGATAAAGGGTTGCTTCCTGCTCCTCATTCTTTATCTGAGCAAGAGCATATTTTTTTGAGACTTCTAATAGTCCACTTACTTACTCTTCCTTCTCCTACACGTAAGAAATTTCATAAGCATGATAAAGAAACAAATTCTTTCTATGTGTACCATCGAGTGCCTGGCCATTCCACTATTGAATGTAAGGCCTTGAAGGATAAAATACAAAAAATTCATGATTCAGGTGCCATCACTCATTTATTTTAATGATGCACCTGCCTCTTCTTTGAATGACAAGTGATATCAAGGTCTACCTCTATCCTATATGTACTAAGTATCTTGCATGGTTCTCCTCCCCTGTATGTTGGGGGCAGTGATAGCTTGTTCTAGAGATGTGTGTCCTTCTCAAGGACCCCCTCTCTTTTCTATGTATTTCAAATGAATTTTCCCTTGAGTGGACCCATTGCTACCTTGAAGGGTTCTCGAGGGACCCCCTTTGAAAGCTTGTATCTCAAATGAATTCTATGGTGTCTAGCTTGGGGGCAGCTTGACTAGACCCATCTCATATCTTTGTGTTTAGCTTGGAGGCAGCCTGACTAGACCTTGCTTTTTAAACAATGTGTCCCTTGAGTGGACCCCTCTTCTTTTGAAGGGTTCCCAAGGGAACCCTTTGAAATCTTTCCAACTTGTTGACGGTCTGCATGACTATCTGCTTACTTTCCTATGTGGCCACTTTGTGTCTTCTGGCATGTTTTATCTATGGGTAAACATGTCACTTTATAGGTGCGCCTGTGAAGCCACTTTCTAACTCTGTGGAGTCCCCTTTTCTAGGTTTCCTCCATGTGAGAGATCTTGGGGGACACCCTCTTACAAGTTTGTAGACCTGTAAGGCGCATACTTCATGGGGCTTCATTCATGTGAGAGATCTTGGGGGCTTCCTCCTTGCAGGTCTATGGGCCTATGAGATGCTTTCATCCTACAAGATTTTTCCATCATTGGTTTGTGTGCCTTCAGTGTGCTTCGTTCAAACCTCCTCTCGACCAAGCACCTATGGAGCCATCTCTCTTGGAATTTTCATTCCTTTCTAGCTTCTCCATCTCTTTCTCTTAAATCATTTTCTCTCTTCTCTTCTTTTATGTCTATATTGAATCAAAGATCTGCATCTTCTTCATCCTGAGTATGTGCCCTTCTTCTCTCCTTTTAATAATTCTTCTATGTGTGATTTTTTTAATTTGGGGATGACACCTGGTACTAAGACAACCTTCTACATCAAGGTCTCTTTCACTTTGCTGACTCAAATCCTTTAGTTTTTTGTGTGCTAACATTGTTGTTTGGTGCAGGTTTTTCTTGTCTAATGCATCTATTTTGTAGGTCTTCATCCTGTGGGCATGCTTACATGGTTCAAAGAGTTGTTTGCTTCCTCTACAGTATCCTTTTGGCATTATGATGTTATTTATGTTTAGTATATTTCCTTTAGCATGCATATTAGTGTAGATTCATATGTCTACTAAAGTGGGGGAAAAATGTAATGTCATAAAATTGCACCCCTTGCAATTTCACATACATGTCGCATCTGCTTTAATGTCCACTCCCCTAGCATCTTGTGTAGGCTCATTTTAGGCCTTGCATCAGCCTTTTTCCCTTCTCAAGATGCTCCAAAACCCCTTTTCAATAGCTACCCTTGTGCTTGTACTTTGCATCAAACTTTGTGCTTTTCCCATTCATGTTGTTTTGTAGTGTGATGTATCTGGACACTAGCGCGCCGCGCAGATGTCTTCATGCCGCGCTAGCATCCTGTGACATTTCAACGTTCAAATGACCATTTATGAGCATGTTTTCCACTTGTCCTCACCTTTTTTCAATGGTAACGGCCCAGGATGCCTTGTAATAGCTGAAGAAGCTTCTTTTCCCTCATTAAATGTTATTTTTTCAATTCATTTGTCTCTCTAACCTCTAACTTCTTCTACTCCTTATTGGCTCCTCTCTCAAGCATTCTCCTATCTTGATTTTTCTTGCACAACTCCCCTTACTTGCTACAATAGCCTCAAACTCTCAATATTTTACAACACTCTTGCATTCTCATAGTACCCTCTACAACACTCTTGGCTCTTGTAGCTCTCTTTGTTTTCCTTGTTGGCTTCCTAAGCCTTGCTTGCACCTTTGAGCATCTTGGGATTTGTCACTATCACCTATCATTTGCATCCTTACTTCATGATATGGGTTCTCCTCCTCAAGCGGGGATTGCTTTTACCACATTGCATTTGCTTACTTCTCTCACTCTCTCTATCCTTTTGGCTATCCGTGGAGGTGGGAACACCAAAACGGGGGTTTGACTGAGGAAAACCCCTATACAACCCCAACAATTTCTCTCAATCTTAGAGACATAGGTATTGAAGATATCTACTAGATGGAGGCTTCATTACTTGGGTTTTTGTGAGCATTTTTCTATCTCTTATTCTCTTACTTTATCATGTATTCTTTACTTTGCTTCAGTTCTATCACATTTTGTTATTTTCCTATGCTTTAGAAGTTCTTAGCAATCAGAGTAGAAGTAGTCATTTAGCTATTTTTTGTGATAAATTCACTCTCTGGTTCATACAAGATGCTAGCCTGTCTGTCTCTAGGATGCCAGCACACTACATTGTCATCCATATGTTGCACTTTCATCCTTTGGCTGAGAGCCCGCCAGTTTGTCTAGAAAATCTTCGTGACCTACTCTTTTAGATTCTAGAACTCTCGTCGTTGCTCCTTGAGGTAATTTAGAGTAGTTCGCCTCGTGAGGCTCTATGAGTGAAGAGAACTCATGAGTAGCAAATCATCCTTTTCTATAGTATATATATGAGTTTCTAAACTACTACAACCATTTTAAAAATTAGCTCACTGACTAACATCCCTTGGATGAGAAAGATGAAGGAAAGGAGACTCGCTTTGGGAACAAGAGCATATAATTGAAAACAAATTTTATTCTTAGGGGGATTATTTCCCCATAAAGAACTCTTTATAATGCTAATTGTTACAAGACAAGGAGTAAGCACATCACTAAAGAGGATGTGAAGGTGGTGACTTGGGAACTGATGTAGCTCCTAGGATGATCTACCTCAATAATAAACTTAAAAAAGAGAGAATAAAATTTTTATTGCATTATTTAAGAAGTATAGATAATATTTTTCTTGGCCTTATAATGAGTTGATGTGGTAGTAATGAAAGGGATAAGCTTTATTCTAGCACACCATTACTTTGGAGCCTAGACTCTTTTTTTCAAAAAAATAGAGATAAATCAATCCCACATTAACTCCTAAAATGCAAAATCAATTAATGAATCTTAAGGAAGGGGGATAATTAAACCAATTCAACATTCAGAGTGATTTCATAACCTTGTAACAATGAGAAAAAAATTGGGGATTTTGGGCTTTGTGTGGAATTTAGAAATTTGAACTTCAAATCATTGAAAGACAACTATCTAATGCCTAGTATGGACCATCTATTGTGGTAAGTTATAGGATCATAATTTATGTCTATGATGGATGAATTTTCAAGGTACAATCATTTTAATGGTCAAGGAATCTGAGAAACACAAAATAACCTTCACTACTCCATGGGTGGAATTTCTATGTGTAACGATTTCATTCATGCTTAAGAATTTAGGAGCCACATTCCAAAGGATGATAGATGCTACCTTTTCTATAATCATAAATAACATTATGGTTGTCTAAAAAGACGATTTGACTATATACTCCAAGGATCAAAATGATTATTATAAATTCTTGGAGTTGATCTTCTGAGATGCTTAGAGTATGGTATTTCCTCAAGTCTCAAGAGATATATTTTTGGTGTGGATGAGGGGAATATCTTTAGACATTATATATGAGGAGGAGGTGAGGATTGATCCAAAATGTGTCAAATCTATTGACTTGATCTCATAACCTAGAATATTCAAGGCACTCCAAGCATTCTTTGGAAAATTTAATTTTATTAGGAGATTTGGACCTAACTTCGTGAAAAATATTAAGGCTATTTCCAAGATATTGAAGAAAGTACAATCATTATGTTGAGTCAAGGAATCAATAGATTCCTTCATGTAAATCAAAGATGCACTAAAAAATGAACCTATACTAGCAAGTCTGGATTATACTAAGCCTTTTCAATTATTTTCCTTTGCATCTTTTTATACTATTCTTGATTTTTTGTATAGAAGAAATGTGAAGGTTATGAACAATCGGTATAATTTTTTATCAAATCATTGAGAGATGTTGAATTGAACTATTCCATAATAAAAAAGCATGTATATTCCCTTGTTAAGATATTGAATAACATTAGATCATACCTGATAGGAGCCAAGATCACATAGTTAGAGACATTATTTTGTAGCAAGAGGCATTAAGAAACAGGTGTATATGGATCAACAAGATCTAAGAATATGACTTGGAGGTTAAAACTACCAAGCTAGTCAAGGGCCAAGGCCTAGCCAAATTAATGGCTAGGAAAATTTGGATGCACTTGAAGTGCAATAGGCGAATTCTAACCCCTCTTTCTCTCCTTGTCATTTGAAGGATTGGATTCCTTAAACATGACATTATATTTTATTTAGAAGATTTGATTTGTCCTCCAAAGTTGGACGACAAATTAAAATAGCCTTGAATTTGATAGCTCAAAGGTATGTGCTACTCCAAGGATAATATTTAGATAGTGAGTAGTTTGAAATGGTTATGTAGGGATGCAACCAAGTACCATGTGGTGGGAATTTATTGTCACAAAATATTGCTCATAAAATCATGAGAGAAGGATATTAATCACCCACATTGTTCAATAATGTGGCCAAATTTTTTGATTCCTTTTAGAGGTTTTATGGAAAGAAGAAATTTGTTAGTTCTCTCCCCCTTTATACCATATTAGTAGAGGCTCCATTTCAATAATGGGGCATAGATTTTAAGGGAGATATTGGTGAAAATTACAACAATAGGTACAAATTGATATTGGTAGCTATCAATTACTTCACCAATTGGATGGAGAAAATCCCTACAAGAAATACTACATCAAAAATAGTGATTGAATTCTTACTAAATAATATCATCATGAGATTTGGTGTTCCATCAAGATTTTTTTCTATCAATACAATGTGTTTTAGATCCTATGACATCACTAATGTATATTCTCGATATGGGATTAACTTGAAACATTCATCCCACTATCATCCATACGGAAATGGACAACTTGAGCCTAATAACAAGTGCATCATTAATATTATAAAAAAAACTTACATGCAAACAAGAAATGATGGGGTGATAAGTTGAATTTTATTGTTTAGGCTGATAGAACAACCTACAAGAAAGATATTGGGAGAATTCCATTTGAATTAGTTTACATTTTTTAGGCCAAACTACTAATCATCTTTGAATTTTCATTTTACCAGCCACTATAGCACATTGAAGGGGAAGAAAATATGCCATTTCCCAAATAATGCACCAGTTGACTGAATTATATGAATCCAAGACAATTTCCCATGAAAGGAACTTGATAAGATACAAAAAAATGAAATACCTCTTTGATAAGAGGGCCATTAAGAAATATTTTCAGATTTGATCTTATCCTTATGGAATTTAAGCTTAGAAGATAAGACAAACATTAAAAATTTGATGCCTTCTAGGTTAGGCCCTATCAAATTGTTGAAGGATGAGGTTAAGGAAATTTCTACCTCACGATTCTTGATGGAGAATCTATGGAGTTTCCAAATTATGGTCAAATTCTCAAGGATAATTTATCCTAAGGGTAAGGTTCTATGAACCTTTGTATATATGTTTATTTTTTTGGTATTGTATGTGTCTTGCCTTGTAAAAATTGTGCTATGTGTGTCTTTATATAGTCATGACCCTATATGCCATGATGAAGTGTCTATGTACCAATATCTTTTTGGTTTCTTTTTCTAGTCTACTCTTGTATTTTTGAATTCTTTTTGTGCCTACAAGAGAAAAAAATTTCCAACTAGATCCAATGTTGGTGCTCAAATTAGCAAGTCTCAATTTCACAGTGGTGTCTAATTCAGTGTCCTTGTGTACACTTTTGGCCTTATTATTCCCATATTACATAGTTGATCTAATATATTTCCTAATTGGTTTCCCATGGATAAACTTTGTAGAAATTTTGTCCCTTTCATCCCCCATGTTCTCATCAATGTATTAGTAATCATAAAAATAATAATAAAAAGTATAATGGTGGGAAAATTTTGTGTTAGTTTCCTTTGTTTATTAATATTTTATTCTTTTGAGATTTTGAGGTTTCCTCTACCTAGGTACCATTTCACTCATCCACCTAAAACCTAGAACTTTAATGTGTAGGTTCATGGGTTTCTAGGCTTTTGGTCCTTGGATACCATTTCCTTGGCATCCTCGCTCCTCAAACTCTAACTTCCCCACACTTTCCTTAAGTTTTATTTTGGTGCTTGTTCTCATTTAAAATTGCACCCTTACTAAGAAAAGTTCAACATCTCATTTGAAAAATAATGGGAATGATCTCAAGGTGTGGGATCTTACTATTGAGATCAAACCTCCAGAGAAGGTCGGTTCCTTTCTAAACCTAGATGCAATGTGTTATTCCAACCCAACACAAATTAATCTAAAATCTAACTCTACTCTAATTATTCACAAGGAAATTGGGAGAGAAATAATGCAAAAAGGGAAAGACACGTCAAAGGTGTAATATTTTGTATAGAATTATCTATACCATGCAATATTTGGCTTAATATTATAGCCACTCAAGATCTAGGAACTTATATGAAATAAAAAGAGACATAAAATATGAGAGAATAATTTTATTCTATCAAAGGATGAAAATATACAATGATAATGGATTCAAAGGGTTGACATTACAAAGGGAAACCCTTGGTTATATAGAACAAGGTGAGACATGAAATTGTATAATATTATGACATGTTTCTTAAACTTATGACTTGAGACATAAAGTGATAAATATCCTATGTGAACCCTAAGTAAATCTAAGCAACATGTGTAAATAGGACCTAGGTGATGAACTAGCTAGGTAAAACACCCCTTTCACACCAATACCCCCTTTAAGTGAAACTTAGGGAGAATGTACAAGATGAAAAGATGCAAGGATGGGTCCTGAATACTAGGCCATGTGAGGTACCCATTTACAAATACAATCTCTCATAGATAGAGAAAAACAAAAAACCAATTGGGATAAAAATCCTCCCAAAAAGAGAGAAAATACAAAATTCTCTCAAATAAAAATGAGAACAAAACCCCATTGAGGAAAAATTCCCCCAATAAGAGAGAAGAAGAAGAGATATTATGCAACCCCCCTCAAAGTAGAGTCTCTTGCAATTAGAGTAATGTTGAATAATATGATCTAAAAACAATATTCCTAACCTTAGGAAGAAACAAAACCAAGAATATATGAAATATATCTTCCCATTCCTAAAAGAAAGATGAGTGAATAAAGAAGTTGTGTGATGTCTCTGAATTCAACTCAAGTTTCCCCATGTCAATGTTGAAAGCTACCACAATCAAGTCAGGTGTCCTAGGAGACAGGACACATTGATGAAAATGAAAATCTAGAATCTAGTACAAAGATAATTGTAGAACATATTAATCCAAAGACAAAGGTGCATCCTAAATTTTTTTATCAAAGTTTTTCACACCAATTCTAAATTATGACAAATTATAGGGTAGAGAATTAACAAGAGGATCAAAATGCTCCCCTACAATATCTAAAAAAGATGATGCAACTACATACAAAGTAACATCAAAGAGGATATGGTTATCCTCAATAGTTTCCTCCAAGTCTATAAGATAGGACACAAAAAAACATGAAATGTTTGTCAAGTACTCATCCCAAGTAGTATATGGAAGACAATGAATATCCTGTTGCACTAAATCACAAGAAGTCATGGATATAGAAACACTAGTCTAATAAATATTAGATGAAGGAGATAGAATATAAACACATGTCTTTAGAACCTCGGTAGATGAAAGAACACCATGTTTCAAATGACCATAATGAATCTCCTCAAAGGTGTCCACACTAGATTCCTTAGTGTGTATATCAAATGAATCTACCAATGTCGGATTACTCGAGTCCTTAGCATCAAGACATTGACATATAAATGAAGAAGATGAACCCTCTAAATCTTGATTAGGAGTTGTTGATCATCAAAGCTTACACCTCTCTGACAGTCTTATGAGAAATTCAATAAGTGGGGGACCAATTTGCACCTCACTGAATACCTCCGAGATTTTTATAGAAAGACAGCTCTTCTTTGGGGTTTGGATAAAAGGGTAGAAGGAAATGTAAAAATAAAACATAAAATGGTGATACACCAATGCTTTTATAACATTTCAAACCCAATCATTCCTATGAGTGATATAATTAGACACAAAACGCCACAACCCCTCATTATTGGAATGAGAACGAACATCAAAGGATAACAACAAGCACAGTGTAGATTTCAAATATTTTCACAGGTAGTGTTCATCAACGTCTGATTAAACATAAATATTTCTAAGGGTGATAGAAAAACATTCAGAAATTGCATAAACTCTTCCTCCTAATACAACATAATATAACAAAACAACAACCCTTTAGAAAAATAGAGAAGTCCAATGACATAGTCCATTTTTCACAAGTTATTATTCTACTATACGAGCATGCAGCATAGAAATCAGCAATCTAAACTATTTTAATTGAGCTTGCAAAACACGGTGTTTCATTTAGAATGAAAGCATAAAGAAAGAAAGCTTGAAAAAGGCCATACATGCACAGTCTCAAAGATTTCTCCTCAATATTTTGTGCTTTAAATATCAAATGAACTTTAAAGCAGAGGTTGGATGCCAATCCAACAATAGTTTAAGCTTTAAAAGATATAAGATGCCAGAGAAAAGTAGTTCTACAACTTTCACTTCTCAAAATAGTTCTATATCCTAAGAAAACTTAAGAAACTTTTCCTCAGCAAAGGAAACTGAAACTTGGAATCCAACCCTTTCATCTGTCGTTGCTCTTCCTTTATAGTTGCAGAAAGAGGAAATTGTCGCCACAACACAAAATTAATTACTACCAGATGTTGGCATTTGATAGTGTAGACACCTAAATTTGGACACTTAATTTATCCAAATTTATCCCCTTTCATCTAAGCATCCTCTTATTTGCATTGATTAAGTAATACCACTATTATTTAATTAATATCCTTAATTCTACCAAATCCCTAAGGTATTTAATTAATAAATAAATACATTATCTCTTTAATCCTCTTTTTCATCAAATGAATTAAATAAATATGACTTTTATTTAATTCCTCACATGTCGCATCCCTTTCTTAATCCTAATCCATCTTTTAATCTCATCATTAGGGATGTGCACATGCCTAATCCTTGATTAGGATGTCACATCCTCCAACTTTTGCAAGTTGGCCTCTAATCTCTCTTAGCCACCTAACCCTCCTTTAATCCTTCATTAACTAGCCTAATCAACCTCTCAAGGAACTTTTAATTCCTTTTATCCTTCCAAAGAATATTAAATTCCTTTTCCTCTTCCCCATGTGATCTTTGACTTGTCACATCAAGCCACATGTGAACTCTTCCCCTTCTCCCACTTGCCCCTAATATGTCATCAATTTGTCTAATCAGGTACTTGCACAACTTTAATCACTTAATTAGGTCAACCTAGTCTCCCTGTCATTTGTCCTAAGTCAACCTTATTAAAGGCTTTCTCCTTTTGGAGAAGGCACTCCATTCCCCATGTGAATTTTGAATTCACATTTAATTCCCCAATGCATTTCAAAAAAATTTAAATTCTTTCTCTCATTCCCATGTGGATATTTGAGGAATTTTTAATTCCTCATGTCCTCTCACCCACATGGGGACAAGGACCTCCCTTATGAGGAGATCTTGTCACAATCCCAAGGTACTATGTACTACCTCCATGTCATGTACTCTCCTTCCAACTCATGTACACATCATCCTTTTCAAGCCACTTCACATGCCACATATCAAGATGTGAGGGCTTGTGATTTCTCAACTCACCATAGTCCTACATCTTGGCCTTGTTGGTTTAATCCCAACCATCCATTTCTCTAGAGAATTCAAAATTCTCTATAAATACCCCCTCTTTTCTCTCATTTTAGGGAGGAGATCATTTATGCTAGCCAAATTCTTGCATTTGCATCCATTATCATCAATTTTCCATTCATCTTGCATCTCTTGCCATCAAATCAACATACACTACATCAAAGATCGAAGGGCCAACCAAAGGATCGATTCGAGAAAAGGTGAATCAACTTCATTTGTTATCTTTACTTTGTTTTTTAATCCAACTAGGCCAATCTTGAGGTGTAGCGTGTTCATAGTTGTTGTTTGCACTCTTTTGTTTGCTGCTCATTTTCTAACAAGTATTTTTTCCTGATCACATTTTTGGCATGCTCGGTGGGATCCACAAATGGGTCTGTATCTTTCATGTTTGTTGTTTTTTTCACTTTTTGTAGGTGTAGGTTGCAGAGGGGCGGAACCGACTTGCAAAGGGGTGGACCCAACCAGCTAGGGGCGGACTCGACCTCGAGGGGCAAACCTGACCTGACAGATAGGCAGACCTGACCTCCAGGGGCAGACCTACCCTCCACAGACTCCAAAAGTTGATTTTTTGTAGATTTTTCATAGAGGGGCGGACCTGCCCTCTAGACAGGTGGACTTGACCTGATAGATAGGTGGACCTACCCTCCAGATAGGCGGACCTGACCTAGAAAGTTTTTTTTAGAAGGTAAAATTTTTGTTTTTAGCACTCCTTTTGGCTATTTTCAGTGTTTCTAACCCCCTAACGTGTCTTGTTTGAGTCTATCCAAGCATCTAATCAAAATTTGGCGAGGAATAAGGACAAGATTCACTAACAATTTTTCTTCCAGGGTTAGTTACTTATCAGCCACTACTTGTTTTGCATAACTTAGGCACATAGTCTAACTAGGGGTGTCAAATAATCTTGTTTGTCGTGCTTATTGGTAAGATATTTTACGTATCCAATCCTCTTGCACCATTTGGCGATCCTGGGTGATGAGAAATCGTAGCTTACCAAGTCCTTTTGAGTCACCCTCTTTTTCTTTTTCTTAGTGGGACCTGCTTGGGGATTTCATCACCCCAAGGGATGATTCCAACCATGTGTACGGGTAGGGTATATAAAGGAGGGAGACCAAAATTTGTACCTCAATCCAACCATGTTGTAATTGGCAAAGCGTCGGGATGACGTGAAGAGTTGGTCTGAGCCTCTAGTATCTCGCTAAGGTTCCCAACTCACACTCATAACAGTTTGGTGTTCACGGTTTGGGCCTCACCTACCAGGTGTATATCGAGGACTCCTTAGCAACCATGTTCATCCCAAAATAGAAGACTTTGTCAACCATACCCCTTTCTACTAATCTTAGGATTGTATTGTCTGAATTGTCTTCTTTGTGCAAAACCAATAATTTTATGTTCAGCCATATCCTTCTGATTGATGTTTGTTGTGTTTTGCGTCCTTTGCCTTAGTCATATTTTCAAAATTCAAGTTTAAACTTGTCTAGGGGCAGACTTGACCCTATCCAAGGGGGGACTTGACCTTTGAACCAACCCATTTAAGCCTATTTTAGCCAATTTTGGCCAACTTTTTTCCGACAGGCGAACCTGCCCTTTCAACAGGTGGACCTGCCCTCTTGAAAGGCGTACTTGCCCTCCTTTCATCATCTCAAACTCTCGTTCTATCATTTTTATCATTCGTTTACTCATTCTGAGTGAACATTCATCTATTTCACACCTCCTTTCATCATCTCAAACTCTCATTCTGTCGTTTCAATCATTCATTTCCTCATTTTGAGTAAATGTTCATCCATTTCACACCTCCTTTCATCATCTCGAACTCTCGTTATGTCAAGCTGATCATTCATTTACTCGTTCTGAGTAAATGTTCATCCATTTCAAACCTTCGTTCGTCATCTTGAACTCTCGTTCTTCCATTCCGATCATTCATTTACTTGTTCCAAGTGAATGTTCATCTATTTCACATCCTGTTTCATCATTCCAAACTCTTGTCCTGCCATTCTGATCATTCGTTTACTCATTTCGAGTAAATGTTCATCTATTTTGAAACCCCTTTAGTCATTTTGAACCCTCGTTCACCCGTTTCAATCAATCATTCACTCGTTTCGAGTAATCTTTCACTCATTTCGAATCTTCTTCTCATTCTGAGAATCGTTCATCTGTTCTTAGCATCCGTTTACTCATTCCGAATAATCTTTCATCTATTATGAACCTCTATCTCCTCATTCCAAGAGTTGTTTGTCCATTTCGGGTCATCGTTTCCTCGTTTTGAGTAAACATCCATCCATTCTGAACCTCCCTCTCATCATTTCAAGAGTCGTTCACCCGTTTTGAGTCATTTTTTACTCGTTCCAATTACTCATTCATCCATTCTGAACCTCTATCTCCTCATTCTGAGAGTCCTTCATCCATTCTGAGTACTCATTCATCCATTTCGAATCTTCCTCCCCACATTCCAAGAGTCATTCATCTGTTTTGAGCACTCGTCCATCCATTTTGAGCATCTATCTCCTCATTTTGTGCGCCCGAATAGCTATTTTTTGACCGTTTTCACCTAGGGGTGGACCTGCCCTCCCAGGGGCAGACCTTCCTAGCCAAGGGTGGACCTGCCCATCCAGGGGTGGACCTTCCGCCCTGTACAGGTGGACCTGCCCTACAGGCGAACCTACCCCCTTGGACAAGCGGACCTGCCCTGCAAGCGGACCTACCCTTTTCCAGGGGTGGACATGCCCAACCAAGGGTAGACCTGCCATTTTCCAGGGGCGAACTTGCCCTCCAGGTGCAAACCTGCCCCCTATATAGGCAGACCTGCCCTACAGGCGAACCTACCCTACAGGCGGACTTGACCTCATCCAGGGGCGGACCCGCCCTTCAAACAACATTATCCACCCTTCGTTTAGTCGTTTTGAGCACCCGTTTGCCCGCCATCAACACTTTTTTGAAAGTCATCATTTCATCACCAAAATCACATAAGTGCTACTTAGAACATCATTGGAGTCCATATCCATCATCGAACCACCCATCCCAATCACCTAGACTTTGTTTCAAGAGTTTTCATTTTTATGTCGAAACTTTCGGAGGCCATAACTTTTGACTCGGGTGTCTGTTTGAGTTGAAATTTTATGGGTGGTTGTGTTATGACATGGCATGTGGATTCCCAACAGACTTTGAGTCAGTTGGACCCCGTTTTGCCACATTTTCAGGGCCTAAAACTTTCATCTTGACCCTCAAAATCGCAATTTAGTATTTTTTTTTTGTTTTTGAAAAATTATTTTTGTTCATAACTTGGAATGCATGTCTCAAATTTGGGATGTTAGTTGGCAATTCATCCTATCTTAGTTTTGGGTATTTTTTGGGAAAAAATTGGACTCTCAAAAGTATGTTTGTGAGGTTTCCCAAAATTGCAAAATTTGACAATTTTTGAAAATTGCCAAATCTGGAAAAATCTGATTGTCAACACCTTACATCCTTTAAACCTCCGAACTTGGTGTAGAATCAATCCCATCACATCCTCCAATCATTCTAGGCTTCAATCCAATCCTAATTCGACTTTAATCTAATCCCAATATGAGCTTAACCAAAACCCTAATATGAGCTTTAATCCATCTGCAGTCAAGATCTTTGGATATCGAAACAAATCTTAAGATCCATCTCTCCATCTTGTTCAATTTCATCCTATTCAACATTTCATCCATTCCACAAGTCAACCTCCTAATCTAAGCATTTTTTCATTCAACCCCGATCAATCATTTACTCGTTCTAAGTAATCTTTCATCTATTCCAAACCTTCATCTTCTCATTCCGAGAATCATTCATTCATTGTGAGCGGTCGTTTACTCATTTTGAGTAGTCATTATTCCCTCTCGATCATATGTTTACCCGTTTCGAGTAATCTTTCATCTATTCTAAACCTCCTTCTCTCATTTTGAGCAGTCGTTTGTCCATTTCTATCATCCGTTTCCCCAATTAGATCATCATTTTCCCATCCAAATCCCCTGAACTTTGTCTCGAGTTATTATCCAAATTGACCTAAGTGTTTGATTTGATCATCATCATCAATATATGCTTAGGATTGACATTTTTCCTAAGTCATTCAATCATCATCGTCGGCCTAATCAATCCATTTTCAATCTCAAAGTGGATTCGGTGTCGCAATCATCCATTTATCCTTTAATCCGATCAATCAGTATCCTATGTCACCTAGGGTAATCTCTGAACAGGGTTTTCCAATCCCTTTCGTCATCCTATTTGATCCCTCGGTCAATCTTATCAATCATCAATCGATCTTATCCAATCTAATCCAATCACATCCCTATCCAATCACCTTTGACCCAATCAATCTACTACCATCTCGAAGCAGATTAGGTGTCGTAATCATCCTTTGATAATCAAATCCGATCGTTAGAATCAATCCCATCACATCATCCAATCATCCTAATCTGACCTTTAATCCAATCCTGATCTGAGCTTGACCTAAATCCTAACTTGAGCTTTGGTTTGTTTCCATTTGAAATCTTTGATCCATCCTCTTTATCTGTTCATCATCATGAATCCTTATCCTCCATCAATAGTAGTCAAGGGAAACCCTAATTATGTCAACAACGATAATGAAAGTCTTGTCGATCAAGAGAAATATGACATAGATTCCCTTGACACTATCATTGCTAGTAAGCTTTCTCCACCCATTTTCCAAAATCCAATCACCCCTTCGAGTTATCATGTTATGTCTTCATCCATGCCTAATCATGCTCCTTATGCTACCTTTGACAAGGGATATCCATCATATCCTTCATCTACATCATCCTCTTATTCAACACCTGCATCCTCTTATCCTAGTTTTCCATCACAATACCCCTATCCTAATCCCTCATCCACATCCTCCTATCTCAATCCTTCATCTGCATATACCCACTACACTAATCTTCCATACCAATCTGCTCACCCTAATCCTACATTCACACCTTCCTATCCTAATCCAACACCCACACCAACATATCCTAATCTAACATCCACATCTTCTTATCCTAATCTGACATCCACATTTCCCTATCTCAATCCACCACCTCAATCTTCCCATCCTAATCCACCATCCCAATACCCTTACTACAATCCACCACCTGCATCCTCGTGTCTTAATTCACCATTCCAATACCCAGATCCTAGCCCGTCATCTAATCTTAATCTCCCATCTATTCCAGTCCTGCATCCAATCCCATTCATCCATCTAACCTTAGCTCGCCAATCCATAATGCTAGTCCTCCACCAGTCCCTAATCCTTCATCTATTCCTATCACACCATCTCAGCCTTGAGTATGCAAGTTCCTCACTCCAAAGGTTCTCCAAGGACTTATGACAAAGAAGACATCCCCAACTCCACCACTTGAAATTGTGGAATCATGTCATCCCAACCCATCATCCACGTTCATTGGTGACGAGACCCTTCTCCACCCAACACCTATCATTGATGATACCACCCCTAGCACCACTCAAGCCATCGAAACCATCACATCCTCTAAATCCACTGAGCCCCCATCTCCTACCATCACATCTACCGAATCCATTGAACACCCACCTCCTACTCTGAGAGTTGTTGAACCCATCGACGACACCCAAATCCAATCCACTAAAATCCATTCCCATGAATGTTTTGAACCCTCTATCCCTCCATCTTCTCCACTTAAAGAGTCCCACCAAGACTCCATTACCATGCCTCCCACACACGATGAGTCATGCCAAGAGCCTGATCCAAAGCATGCCAACCTATCCCCTTCTCTAGATCAAGATCTTACCATCCCATCTAGTCCACCTCAAGATCACAGTCCCCCATCCATTCCATTCCATGATCCCCATGTCATTCAAGATTCCATCGCTCCATCTCCGTCTCCATCGCATGAGCCCACTACCACAAATCCAGATCCTATCATATCCCCTAATCCCTCTCCTAATACCACCCATCCAAATGTTGTTATCCCATCATCTCCCTCTCATGATCCCCCATCATCGCCTTAAACTGCTATCCCCGCACCGCTTCCATATCCCCTTGGTATTCTCACATTCTTCCATGGTGGCCTCCTCACAGAAGAAAAACATAGTGTATATACCACCCATCATCCTCCACCTAATAATGGACTCGCATCATGTTTTCAGAATAACACAAATCCTATTATGGATCGCATGCTCAAGAAAATGAACTATCAAGGAAAAAGTCTAGGCCTTCATGAGCAAGGTATTTTAGAGCCCATCCAAGTCAAAGAACAAATATGCATGCAAGGTCTTGGACCTATTTCCCAAGACTCACAATCTAAATATGTTGGTACAACCTCTAGACGTCCTCAACGAGCCTTTTCCAAAAGAAATGTCTGCTCTTCCCATCGCTCCACCAGATCATATGCTGCCATCCCTCCTCCTTTATTTTATCACCTCAAAACAACCATCCATATTCCTCGTTCATCTACTCCATCCATTTTTGGTCCTTACATCCCTCCATCCACCATCTCCCATCCTTCATCTACTCCATCCATCTTGGGTTCTTATGTCCCTCCACCCACTCCATTTGCTTTGGGTCTATATATCCCAAGATCACCTCCTCCATCTCATCCTTTCATCCATCCAACACCTATCCATGTCATCCATCATAAACATCCCTCTCACATATCCCCTAATCAGGATCAACAAAGGCACATACCCACACATTCTCCATCTACATGTAATCCTCATCATCCATCTCCTCACACCCATCCCATTGCTAGTAAAAGCACTTTGGATGCCAAAGAAAAAGTGCCTAAATCTAAAGATCCACATGAACCTAAAGCTCCCCATGTCCCCTCTAAAATACATGGTGAAGAGAAGAAAAATTTAAATCCAAATCAAATCCGTAGGCCACAAAGGCCCACCAAAGCAAAGATCAAAACCATGTGGATCCCAAAGAAAAAAGATGCAATGCCATCAAATGAAAAAAAATTAAGAACATCTAAAAGCTAATCATACACCCCTTTCATCTACTAAGTCTGTTTTGGGTCCTTATGTTCCAAAATTCACCATCCCATCTCCTCCATTATCCCCAAATTCCCCATCCATTAATACTCCTATCATTTCCAATTCATCACCATATGTGCCAATGTTGGTCCTGAACTCACCACCCCATCACACATTCTACCCATACCCTTTCCAGCATCCCATCCATTACCCCACATATCTCCCACATCAAATCCCTCTAATTCATCCTCTTGCCTAATCCATTTATCCTAATAAGGTTGTACCAATTTCCAATAGTCACTTCGAATATGGGCTCTTAACACCTTGTATGGAACTTGATGCTTGAGTCCTTCATCCATATCCTTATCATATGTCTTCTAAATCTACTTATCTGCCTCCCTATCTTTATCCATCTCCTTTCGCATGCTATCCAAAAAGAAAAAATATCCAAAAAAGTCAAAAAATCCAAAAAAATAAAATAGTAAAGAGAAATAATCCATCCAATGGTGAAATATTGGCAAACAAACACCTTGGATAAGTACCATGATGAAAACTTGGCAAATAGGCATCATGTGTAAATCCCCATCTACACTTGGGGGCAGCTTCCTTATATGTATCCCCTCCATCTGCTATGCTTCCAGCTATGCACCCAACTTCTTGCTATACGTCATTTTCATTCATCCCCTCCATCCTACCTATCTTACACATCTTGCTTGTCATATCCCATTTATCCCAATCCTTCCATCCTCCTTGTGATCTTGATAACGATAGGGGAAAACATATAAACATGCTTTGGACACCTCTTAGCATACATTCCCCTCATTTTCACACTATCCTAATCCTCATTCACACTCATCTACTTTCCTTATCCACCTGTCATGCTACCTTCAATCTCCCTTCCTTATCCATGCATCTTATCCATATCCATCTCACTCCCTTATTTACTCGTCCTTCTATCTTCCATACTTCATGCCTCATCACACATGGCATATTTAGAGTGGGGGAATCTACTTCCTTTGTGGCATAGTCCTTGGAGACATCATTCATTCCATCAGAGCAATCCCTTCCATTTCCCTATCCTCATCTCCTTATCATTATATCCATCTCCCCATCCTTATCTTTTATCCCTCCAAACAATCCTTATATCCATCTCCCCATAATTATCTTCCTATCCTCCCATCATAGCATCCCTTTTCATCTATCCATCTGGTAACCTTTTCCTCATCCAAATCCTTATCCCTCTATCCAATCCATCCAAACAATCCTTTTCCTCCCCCCCACCCTCTATCCTCATCCCATCTCATAATCCCTTATCATTGGTATCTAGCTATAGGCTACTCCCCACGCAACCCAATGCCATCTACCTTACCGCCATCACTTCTTCTTTTGTACATCTTTTCAATCTCCTATTATTTCTCATCATTCATCTATTCATCTTGTCATCCTCCCAATTCATCTTTTGATGATTTGGATAACTATCCCATCCCTGAGCTTCATAGTCATCATCATCCTATCCAATCCACCAGGTCTATCTTGTCTCATCGTATCGATCCCATCATTTTATCCCCTTGTCTAGGGTTATCTCATCATCTTTTATCCATCGTTTGTCTTTGGCCTTTTGTTGAACTATGTTGCCCCTGCGCTTTCACATGGGCAAGGTCGATCATGGTCTTTCGTCAGCCTTTTATCGAACTACGAGGGCTCTGTGCTTCCAAGTAGGCAAGGCTAATCTTTGAATGGTCCCCAAGCCCCTAGGTTGCTAGGATGTGTTAGTATCATATCTTTTTTCATGTCTCTTGTATCATGTCATCGAGCTATGCCCTTATCTAGTTGGTTCTTAACAAATGAGATCCACTTGTATCAGCAGATCCAATCGGTTTTGAATATCCTGTGTCATATTGATCTTTTAGTTTAGTATCTATCATCGGTCTCAACAGGATGCATCCTTCCTAACAGACCTCATCAATCCCATCCATCCCTTTGTTGATGCTTTTGGCTTTTGTTTATCATTTGAGCTCCCTATCATCACTTGTAATGGTCGCCTAGATCCATCATATCATGGTATGCTTTGACTAGTCAACATAAGGCATATCTTGATCTTTTCTTTGTTTTTGTCTTCTTGGTTTTCCCACGTAGTACCCACCAAGATCTCTGAGGTCTTGTGTTATGTTGACGCATCCTTGTGTGCTTGTGGTTATCCCAATACCTGGCCCGACCAAGGTCATCATGACTTTGGGGTGTTGGGATAGCCTTCTCGTTTGATGTGTTTGTTTAATGCATTAGACACTAATCCGCCTTGGTTCTTCATACCCTGGCGTCTTGTGTCTTATGCTATAGAAAAAATTAGTACTCCGAAGATGGAAAAATTGCATTAGGATTGCATTTCATCCTCCCCACCCATCCATTCATCCTTCATCACTCTCCCCTCCCAATCTCCTACCTCCTTTTCATCCTTTCTTACCCATCACTTTGCATCATCTCCTCCATTTCGAGAGCACACCCATGTTCTCTTGAACCCATTTGTCCTCTCGAGGGGGCATCCTTCATCCCTAATTTTCATCATTTTTTCCCTTCCTAGTCACTCCTTTGAATGACTGAGGCATCTTTCCCAATCTAACCATCTTCTTCTAGGTTCTATGTTTTAATATTCTTTGAAATGATGCTACTTCGTAACACCATCTCAAAGAGGGGAAAAATGTAGACACCTAAATTTGGACACTTAATTTATCCAAATTTATCCCCTTTCGTCTAAGCATCCTCTTATTTGCATTAATTAAGTAATACCGCTATTATTTAATTAATATCCTTAATTCTACCAAATCCCTAAAGTATTTAATTAATAAATAAATACATTATCTCTTTAATCCTCTTTTTCATCAAATGAATTAAATAAATATGACTTTTATTTAAGTCCTCACATGTCACATCCCTTTCTTAATCCTAATCCATCTTTTAATCTCATCATTAGGGATGTGCACATGCCTAATCCTTGATTAGGATGTGTCACATCCTCCAACTTTTGCAAGTTGGCCTCTAATCTCTCTTAGCCACCTAACCCTCCTCTAATCCTTCATTAACTAGCCTAATCAACCTCTCAAGTAATTTTTAATTCCTTTTATCCTTCCAAAGAATATTAAATTCCTTTTCCTCTTCCCCATGTGATCTTTGACTTGTCACATCAAGCCACATGTGAACTCTTCCCCTTCTCCCACTTACCCCTAATATGTCATTAATTTATCTAATCAGGTACTTGCACAACTTTAATCACTTAATTAGGTCAACCTAATATCCATGTCATTTGTCCTAAGTCAACCTTATTAAAGGCTTTCTCCTTTTGGAGAAGGCGCTCCATTCCCCATGTGAACTTTTAATTCACATTTAATCCTCCAATGCATTTCAAAAAAATTTAAATTCTTTCTCATTCCCATGTGGATATTTGAGAAATTTTTAATTCTTCACATGTCCTCTCACCCACATGGGTACAAGGACCTCCTTTATGAGGAGATCTTGTCCCAATCCCAAAGTACTATGTACTACCTCCATGTCATGTACTCTCCTTCCAACTCATGTACACATCATCCTTTTCAAGCCACTTCACATGCCACATGTCAAGATGTGAGGGCTTGTGATTTCTCAACTCACCATAGCCCTACATCTTGGCCTTGTTGGTTTAATCCCAACCATCCATTTCTCTAGAGAATTCAAAATTCTCTATAAATACCCCCTCTTTTCTCTCAATTTAGGGAGGAGATCATTTATGCTAGCCAAACTCTTGCAAAATTTTCTCTTGAGCCATACTTAGCCAAATTCTTGCATTTGCATCCATTATCACCTATTTTCCATTCATCTTACATCTCTTTCCATCAAAGGAGCATATACTACATGAAAGATCGAAGGGCCAACCAAAGGATTGATTCGAGACAAGGTGAATCAACTTCATTTGTTATCTTTGCTTTGTTTTTGAATCCAACTAGGCCAATCTTGAGGTGTAGGGTGTTCATAGTTGTTGTTTGCACTCTTTTGTTTACTTCTTGTTTTCTAACAAGTATTTTCGCCCGTTCACAGATAGCACATGATCTGATCGTAGATATTTAGCTAGGTCACAACGATCTTTTCTTATCAATTCTCAACTGCCACATTAATGCTTTTCAGATATTTAGCAAAGATAGAGGTTTGTAAATGATCAAATCCTAGAAAATAGCCTGAAAAAAGGTCCAATTCACCAATCACATCACTCAAGGGCACCAACTCAAAGCTTCCATCCTAAAAACTGAGAAAAGAAAATGGCCAGCAAGCTTTGAAAAACTCCCAAAATATATCACTTCATAAGAAGCGCAATCTACTCGCAGCAAAGACATGACATGTCGAATAGGTAGAAACTTTCAAGCTCATGAATATAGCTCCTTGAGAAAATCTTCAATGAGTCGGCATGTGTCTTGACTCTCTCCCAAAAGGAAGGTGAAAACTAAAAGCTACGCAGCCACCACATGGCGCATTGTGCACCTTTCCGATAACTCTACTTGAGTGTAGGCTCATCCGAAACTAAAAATTTTGCACAAGCCAAAAATCAAAATGATCAAGGCAAAAATGCTTCATAGTTTTGGCAACTCACAGGGGGTCTTCACTTGTGGAGGCACAAACCTAGGCCTTTGGTAATTATTGGAGTTTTAGGAAAACATAATGATGTGCCTCCCAATCTGCATCAGTCGATAGGACGAGGTTATGGATCTGCCTGTATGCTTGCTCTAGCTTGAAAACATCTTTGAAAGAGACAAATCCCGATCTAGAAGAAACTGCTCCAAGGTGATAGTAGAGTCGAGAAAGAGGAAAAATCTTGCACTTGATATCATTAGCCATGGGCATTGCACTTGAACCCAAGAGTTTTGTAGAAGTTTGGACCTTGCGTCGGATCGCATTCGTAACCTACTCAACTATCAACACATCTCCATTTGGTGAAAGAAGGGGAGGAAGCCCAAAGTCAACTAGGATGCTGAAATCTTTCCTAATTTCATTGACCCATTTGTTTAGTGTTGACTGGAACTCCTTGCACTTTTTTGCTACCTTGTGAAATTTTATGATCTCATTAGCTTTGATGGAGGCAACCCTCTGATTGAGAATCCCCGCACTTTTTAGGTCCTTATTAGTGGCTATGCACAACTTAGAAATGAATATTTTTTATTCCGCCACTCAGGGTGAGCATGTTTGCATAAAATGATCAGTCATCGGGCCAACCTTATAATTCAATTCCCGAACATCTCCTAAGAATTGTAAAGCGGGCCCAAGAATGGAAACAGAAACAGTGATCTGCTCCCAATGCGTGGATGTCAGTTTCTTCATTATCAAGAGGGCTTCATATCCTTGTGCAGCAACTAGCTCCTGGTTAAACCAAGCCTCTCTTGCTCATGCACTTTCCTCCATTTGACTTCTTTCTCTGAGGGCATTTGTTAGTTCTAAGCTCAGCCTTTCGATCTCCTATATTGAATCTTTTGCTTTTGTGTGGGCCTTCTGAAGATCATCGAAAGTTTGAGATCAGACATCATCCAACTCTCTTTTTATATTTTCCTAAGTGCTCTAGTGCTTTGCATTCATTTGGAACTCAACAGCCAACTCACCTTTCAATTTTTCAATTTCAGCATGAAGTTGAACCTGTTCATTTTGAACTTCTGCAAGCAACTTAGATGTTTCACCTTGCTAACCTTGAATTTTCCTTACACAGGTCAACTCAATGTCTCTAGCTCTGATCTTTTTCTATAGCCTACTCACTATTTCCTTCACATTTACCAACTCTTCCTCACACTTCCTCAACTTTTTCTCTAGCCTCTCATAGTCTGCGTATACTGCCTACTGAGTGGCCTTAGCCAAGACTACTTTGTCACACGGGCAAGTTTCATTCAAATCCAAACCCATGGCATGGATGTCGTAATCCTCCATCTGCATCTTTCCTTCGGGCTTGGACACGAGTGGCTTCGTGGTAGTGATTAGCAGAGAGTTCTAGTCTTCAATTAAGCAAGCTTCAATCTTCTTGGTGGTAGGCAACTTGGCATTGTTTAACAATATTTTCTGCTTTTTGGTCTATCAGGCCTGCTTGGTAGCATCCAAATGGCCTTGGAGATTCTGAGGGACATCGATGCTCTATGCTACAATGGAAGCACCATGAGGGAGTCTGAAAGGGTGACAAAGGGGAGATTTCAGATGTATGAGCATGCGGGGACACAAAAGGAAGCGTTATCATGGAAAAAGGTGGGATGCCAAATTGAGATTGGGTAGGGGAAAGACCATTCGGGGTAAAAATAGAAACAAGCTGAAGGAGAGGTGCCTTCCCTGAAGCGGATGGGCTAGGAGTGATAGGTAACACAAAGGTTTCAGTTGTTTCAATAGGGGCCCTTGACTGGGCGATTAAAGAATCAATAGTAGCTAAAGCGGATGATGCTCATTCGACACACGGGGTGACTTTGAAATATTCGTTAAAAGTGGAAATGGGTGTATTCAGGATTATCAACTCAGGTTCTGAGGATGAAGGATTCCTTTCCATGGGAGGATGCAAAGGAGCAACCAAAGATGCAGAAATAGGAAGAAGAGAGGGAGCGAAACTTACCTAGGCCGCAGTATCCAGAACATTTTGTAGGGTGGACTCTACTTCTTCTTCTCCTCGGGCTGACACATTGGGTGCACCTAGATCTTGGACTCATCTTCTCTTTGCTCGACCAAAACTAGTACGTTTTGAACCTTTGGCAACCATTCCTTCCAAAACTTGGCCTTCAATGACCACAGCAGACCCTCTTGGGGACCGTTGGGTCCTTTTTCCTTTACTTAGGGCACTGGGGGAGGATGAAGCCTATGAGTCCCTTCACCTCGAGTCCCTATGACTATAGGACTCCCGAGGCCAAGAAGTGGATTCTCGAGGCCGAGAAGCCCAATGCATAACTTGTTTCTTGTCAATCTCATGGCTGGTCTCTAGATTGTTATTGTTGGAGTCAACCTCTCAATCATAAATTTCCTCGAACTCCTCATCATATGGCTAAAATTTACTAAACAGGGCACCTGGGCATCTCATCTCCTATTGGAATCTCCAGAAATCTGCCTTTTTTCCTTTCTGACCATCCCCTACGCTTCAACTATGTGTTGAGGGATTTTCCCATCTGGACGTTCCTCTAATACTCTACTTGAGGCTCATAGAAATTCATCCATTTTGGTCGGTGGAATAGAATGTGATCCAAATCAATGTATACCTCTGGCCTCTCCTGAGTCAGATTTCTCCTTCTCTCGAAATATTCCTGAATCTTATGTTTCAAACTGTAGTACCTTATCGGGTTGTAGTCTCATTTGTCACAAGTGAGAACTAAGCCTAGGGCCGCTAGTAGATTAGTAAGCTCACCCTCAACCTTTCACTTATTCAGCATTACTTGACTATTAGAAATTGATAGGGGAAATGAATATATCTTTTTTTTGTTTCTTCTAGCATCATAAACGTTGTCGACAATGGTTACCTAATGGCATGCCTCCAATGTGAAGACTCTATCTGTTATAAATCTGGGGAGTCAGAAAGGCTCCCTAGAAAAACTGTGAAATCTGATAAATGTAAAATCCTCATCCAAGAAATAATCCATCAGCATCAGCAAATCTTCCATCCATTGTATAACCTCAAGAGAGAAATGGCCAATATGGTGTGGCAATAAATCTTGAAGCACTGGCCTTAGAAAATGATCTACAAATTGGTAATAATCCCCTATTTTTGAAAGCATATGGGTCCACATAGAAATTGGCTAGAGACAGCCCCTTACATCTAACTTAGACACTGGTACATTCCTCTCCAGCCACTCAGAATTCTGATGCAAAATTAAATGAGCCAAGAAAGAAGAATACCTGAATTTAGACTCAGTACTATAATTCTTCAATTGTTCTTGCATGTTGCTTGCTATCACCTCAGCCAAATCATAGTACTGTTGGTTCTTTTCCCTCTTTAGCGTAAAATCCAGGCCAAATTGAAAGGGGTTGACCTCCTCATCGTTATCAAGGCCAAACACCTAGGCCAGCATCAAGAACATGGACTATGTGTCCTTCTTGAATTTCCTGCATGAAAGAAGAAAGAGGAGATGACCTCTCTCTGACCGTTCCTTTGCTTTGTCCTCATAAAAATTTGTTTCCCTAGCCATTTCTTCCCTGAAGATTTTCATCTATTCTTCATCAAAATGTTTGGAACCCCAGGTTGTAGGGATACACAACATATCTCATATGGCTTCGGTAGAAATAGTAACTTTGATCTTGCTACCCTCAATGGCTTTTGTCCTTTTGTTGAATATTTTGGCACATGCGTCAACCATCTCCAGGCATGTATGTACAGTAGGCAGTATGAACTGTGGCAGACCACAATTCCAAAGTCAAGACATAAAACCATCTGACAGTCCTTGCTCCACCATTCTTTGGAACACACCTTCCCTAAAAGTTTTAGGGTTTGCTAATAACTTGGGGTTGAAAACATTGTCAGCTATATCCTACACCGCCTCTCTTGGGATGTGTCTATCAGGCAACACCTTCTTATAGAACTCAAAAGGTTGTTCCTCATGTGTTTGGGCATTGGCGAATGAGTTCCGCCCAAAAATATGGGTGTAACCAGGCCTTTTTTTTGAAACTACATCTTTTCTACCAGAGGTTGATGGCTTGCCATGGTTGTATTAGGAAGTTGCAAAGAATTTCCTAAATGAAAATGACCACTTTCCTTTTACTTCTTTAGAAAAACCTACTTTTGAGTGCAATTAATTCCTTGCTTGTACATGCAATTAAGGCTATGCCATTACTATTGGTCCATTAAATGTTGCCACCTAGGTGATACATGTGGATTTAAGATCTATATCCCTTGGGAATGCTAAAAATGCCACGAGAATGGAATTAGTACATTCTCCCCGCCGCATCTCTTACAAATAAACTCATTGCATGGAAAAGTGTGCTTTTTGCAATGTGAAACGTGTTGAAGTGATGCAAGGTACCATTGAAAAGATGTGACCATTAATTGGTCAAAGCTTAGCGTGTTAATCCATGTCTTTTCCTATTAATAAGATGGCTAGTGTTGATGATGGAAAAGGACACATGTCAACGATCGGCATACAATAGCATTTACTCCCAATGCTCAAATTTATTT
Organism: Sequoia sempervirens; assembly: GCA_007258455.2. NCBI lineage: Eukaryota > Viridiplantae > Streptophyta > Pinopsida > Cupressales > Cupressaceae > Sequoia > Sequoia sempervirens. The sequence continues at coordinate 1,070,275,765 of VDFB02271358.1, read as the reverse complement.
CTTAAGACATTATGTCAGATCCTCCATATGATTTATCTACCTTTCTTCATTTTGATTTGATATTTTCTTGTTGTCGTCTGGCCAAAAATAGACCATTCATTGGTTGGGTTCGTCGACTTAACTTTTCTATATATAGCTATGCCACCTTATGCAATATTCATTCAAAAATATAGCCTCTTAAGTTTAGCAAGATTTTCACTATCTTTCATTCCGCCCATGATAATTGAGTTGTGCCACCATATGCTTGGTGCTTCGCTGATGGAAGGGCTTGGCAAGATAGTGCAAGTGGCCATCCCTAGCATTGGTATCATGAGCGCCATGGATCTTTGCAGGCACGTCGACTTTGGGATAGACATACCCTAGTTGCTCTTCCTTTCTAAGTTTCACACTATGGACCTTTAGATGCACTGCTACTCTTCTCAACTAGCGGCTACCTATCTGTTGTGGGAGTATGGTGTGAAGCGCATTCTGAAACTTGCCTAGAAGAAACACTTCAACTTTTTGGTGCAGAGTCGTGTCGAGTAGGCCTTGGGTTTGCATCGTGTGGAGCCCGTGTGCGTTGTGTTTTTAGCCCCTTTTCATGCCCTAAAAGACAAGAAGAAGAAGAAGAAGAAGAAGAAGAACCCGATAACGAGCCCTTTTCGACTTCCTGGACAATAGCTAGAGGCTTTTCTTTACTATTTTTTGCATGTTGCCTCCTTTTTGCATCTTTTTGCTCTGCTACTCTTTTTGGTTTTGCTCGGGAGAGACTCATGTTTAAATCTAAGCCTCGTGCCTTGCATTATATTGTAAAATTTTTTATGAATATAATATAATACAACTTTTCATTTATTCTGTGTTATTCTCGAATAGCTTATTCTCAAAATTTAAAAGGTATTTACAAAAAATTTACATATGGTACATAACTGTTAATTTTTTTTAAAGAACTATGTACTTTAATGGAACAACTTCAGATAAATATCGTTCACTGGTATATCTAAAGCATTTCCTTCCATATCTTTGAGCTCATACGCATTCTTTTCCTTGCACGCGTTGATTCGAAAAGGGCCCTTCCATAGCACTTCAAATTTTGTGTGTTGCCTTGGTTTTGCAGTACGTTCATCGTACTTTAGCACTAAGCTCCCCTCTTTGAATTCTAGGTTAGAGGTCTTTTTGTTGAACCATCACTTTACTATTTGTTGACGGTTGATCATTGCTCCATAAGCTTTTTCTCTATCTTCCTCCAATTTGAGCAGTTATGCTAGTCATACCTCCATTCTGCCACTTTCTTCAATTTCCAAGGCTTTCAGTAGTTGTAAGGCAGGAATTTCTATGATAATGGGTAACACTACCTCTTTTCTGTACACCAATTCATAAGGGGAGGTCTTCAAAATTTGCTTGGGAGTAATCCGTTCCACCCACATACCAACTTGCAGATGCTTGTGCCAATCCCTTTGTCATTCTGACCCAGTACGCTTGATTAACCTAATTAGGTTTCTGTTGGTTGACTCTGCTAACCCATTTCCTTGTGGGTAGTAATTCGATGAAGTTTTAAGGAAAATCCCATGCCTGATAGAAAAATATGACATCCCTAATCCAACAAAAGCTCGGGCATTGTCGGATATGATGGTCTTGGGCAGGCCAAATCTGGTTACTAGCTCTTTAAGGAAATTGACAATTTCCCCCTCTGTGGCGTTATTTAGGGTGACAGCCTCCATCCACCTTGTGAAGTAGTCAGTCACCATGAGGATCCACTTGTGTCTAGCACTGGAAATAGGATTTATCATTTTGATAAAATCCAAATCCCATTGAGCAAAAGGTTCCTCGGTTACAATTGGGCTTAGGGGCAAAGCGACATTCTTTCTTTCGCCAACAAAAAATTGGCACTGGGTACACTTTTGCACCACATGGTGTGCTTCGGCAAACATAGAGGGCCAATAATATCCTTCTCGCATTATCTTTAAAGTGGTCGTCTTGGTGGAGAAATGTCAACCTTTGGGACAATGATGGAATTCATTAAGAACTCTTTCTGCCTGTAACTTGTCTAAAAATTGGAGCAATACACCATCATAATTTCTCTTGAATAATATACCCTCAATTAATACATACCTAGTTCCTTACAATTGGTAGTATTGCCTTTTATGGAACGGAAGGTTGGTCGGGTAGTACCCCTTTTGCATATACTGTGTTCAATCAACCACCCAAGATTCATCAGACTCAAATTGGTACGAGTAGACCTGATCAGTCTCTTTTTCAGCTACGAGACTTGATTCCTATGCAATGTATTCACACAGACCTCTTCCTTGAACCAACTTGGTTGGTCTACTGTTTACATCATATTCTAGGATCTTAGTGATCCAATTTTCCCTTTTTTTTGTTATCTCATCTTCTGTGATATATTCCCGCACACTAGTATGTGCCATGAGAATAGTAATCTTGTTGGCTGACACCTAGTGTTGGAACTTCTTTAAGCTTTTAACAATGGCAAAAGCTTTCTTTTCTATAAAATTATACCCAGCTTCATAACCTTTAATGGTCCTTGAGTGGAATGCAATAAGATGCTCTCCATTATCTTCCTTGCACTTCTGAGTGAGCATGAAAGCTATGCTATGTGGCCACTGTACACATAGAGTAGGATGTCTTTGGAAAAATTAGGGTTGACCAATACTGGGGCTGCGTAGATGGCTATCTTTAGCTGCTCAAAAGCTACTTTTCCTTTGAGGGTCCATTTGAAAATCAGGTTTTTCTTCAGCATCAATGTAATTTTTCTCGCAATGCTTGCAAAATCTAATATGAATCTGCTAACAAAATTGATCTTCCCCAGGAAAGATTGCAGTCCCTTATGGTTCACTAGCAGGGGTAATTCCATTATAGATCTAACCCTTTTAGGGTCTATTGCTATTCCCTCCTTAGATATGACAAAGCCAAGTAACTTTCCTTGAGGTACTTTGAAAAAACACTTTTTGGGATTCAAAGAAATCCTAAATTGTTGGTATTTCTGGAAAACCTTCTCTAGATGATCAAAGTGATCATCTTTTGATTTTGAAAATACTGTTAGTTCATCTAGATATATTAGGATAATCAGGTTGATCAATCCCTTGAAAGCAATATACATTGCCTGTTGAAAGGTCACATCAGCATTTGAAAGTCCAAATGGCATTTTTGAATATGCAAACATTCCCCACTTAGTGGTAAACATTGTCTTATGTTGATCGGCTTCCTTCACATATATTTGGTTGTAGCTTGAGAAACCATCTAGCAATGAAAACATCTCTGATCCTGCCACAGTCTATAGAATCTACTCCATCAATGGCAAGGGGTAATGATCTTTTACCGAGGCTTTATTCAAATCTCAGAAATTGACACAAAGCCTAATATCTCCATTCTTTTTTCGGACTGGTACCAGATTCAACACCCAGGTGGAACGTTTGATTAGATATATGATTCTTGAATCAACCAATTTGGTAAGCTCCTGCTCCATCAACGCCTCAACCTTTGAATTGTCTAGACTTTTCTTTTTTCGGACGGGTTTAGATCCTTCTGCCAAGTCAATGGTATGTTGAATTATGCTCGGGTCGTACCCTCTAAGATCATCATAGGTCTAGGTGATAACTCCATCATATTTGAAACAAAGATCCTTCAGCCATTTCTTGTCCTTGTGAGGAACTTCTTTTTTGACTTTTAACTTTATGCCACTTCTGACATCAAGCTCTTCATAGTCCTTAGCATCCGCAATGAACCTTTTCTTGTCATTTCTCACATCTTCACAATCAAAGAGATTCTCAAGGGAAATTAATCCTTGAGGAAGCTTGTTCCCTTTTAACTGGATGACCTACTCTTTGGGAAATATTTTTCTTGGTGGTGAATAGTCGGAAGTCGTTCCTCCTTTCTATATGAAGGCAGCAATCTGAATATCATCATCAAAAACTTGCCAGTTTTTATCGTTGTCAAGAATTGAGGGTCGGACGATGACTTGTATCCCATTCTGTGTGGTTGAATCAGAAATTGGTTCAAATTGTGAACCAACAAAAGCCATCTGATCAGCAACACTATTTTGAGATCGTGGAATAACTTGTATATTGAAGGCTTCAAAGCTCTCAATTAAGTCCCAAATTTGATGTCTATACAATTTCATCCTCGTGTTTTTTGCAATCGCTTGCCCATGGACCTGGCTCACCACTAGCTCTAAATCTCTGAAAGCTTGTACTCTCTTTATGCCCATTCATTTTGTAAGGATCAAACCATGGACCAAGGCCTCATATTCAGCATCATTATTCGAGCATGAGAACTAAATGGTAAGCTTTGAGGGTCTCTAATCTCGTCGGAGATACTAGTCAGACACCCACTCCAAAGCCAGCTTTACACTTGGTGCCATCAAAATACAAGTTCCATAGATAATTATCTCCTAGATCATCATATTCCTCTTGATCTTTCATTAATTTCGGGAAGACCTAATCATCGTTGAAAATCACATAGGTGCCTAGCCCTATTGCATGAAATTTTTTGAATGGATCAAAGTCAATAAATTGGTTGAGTAGTAGTACTTCTTCGGGAGTCCAATCACTTGTATCTTTTTCATCTTCCAACATTTCCACACAATATCTCTCTTTTTGAGAGATGGAGGTATGTGTTGCTTCAAAGCATAGGACTTCATTGTCTCTAATGTGTTCGGGATGCAAAGATTCAGACATAATCTTCATCTTTGCCCCATGCTTGGTTCTCAATATCAGGTGGGACTAGTCGAGCGCCAAGTATCCGCCAAGCTTCGTAGTGAAATCTCTTGAAAGACACATTCCAAAGACGGGGGAATTTCTATCACTACTATTTCTTGTCTGACTGTTTGGATTGGACATGAGAAGAGGGTCAGAGATAGATCTTTTATCCGACCGACGCTCGGAACCTTCTTCCCATCTAGTTGCATGATTCCTTTCTCAAGGGGTTCATACTTAACTTTTAAGGCATTGGCCACTTGTTTTGGAATGAAAATTGTGCTATTCCCCAAATCAATCATATTATTATGCAAAAGCTTATCTCCAATAAGTGTTAAAAAGAAAGGTGTGGTCTTTGGCTTGCTTACGTCTTTCTTTTTTCCATTGCCCACATCATTTGTATAATCTACTACTTTCAAAACTTGAGGGGCTGACGCAGATCCTTTGTCTCTACTTTGGCTACATGATGGAGTCATGTTTGTCTACGACATTTGTTCTTATTTTTTCAATGCTTCTTGAAGTAATGTCTTTTATTCAAGAATAGATATGACGTCTCACAGAGATACATTGGCAAGCACCTTCTTCAATTGTTCCACCACATTAAGCATTCCAACTGGTTGGGTCTTGGGCTTGAATGGTGGTATTTCTCTCATTTTCAGAAGAAAATGTTCTATCATGACTAGGCTCAATGCCTTGCTCACCTCCTTCTCTAGAAACAGTGGATTATACGACTGTACAATAGGTCAGATTCTAGGAAATGGAACCTTATTTTCTTGCAGCAGCGGTTGATGTGGCTAAGCGAATGACAAAGCTTGTTGCATGTACTCTCCTGTGAGCCTTCTTTTGGATCTTGTGTTGTAATCTGGTTGAACTTGTGGGGCACTAGTTGTCAAAGCCTCATTCATGAACACTGCATCTTCTTCTTCCATCCATGAAAATAGCACTTGATCGGGCATGATATCTAGCTCTTGCTCTAAGGAAATCCCTTGCATATGTGCCCTAAAATGAGCATTTTCAATTTTGGAAGACTCATATTCATCTACATTAGAGAGCACGCCCTTGCTTCTTTATTCTGCTATCTTCTATTGCATGTTCCCCCTTGGACAATTTTGGGGCATATGGCTATCGCTACATGGGAAGCACCATACATTCTCGTCTTTCACCAAATTTTTCTAGCCTAGAATCAACTCTTTAATTAGGTTGTCTTTGACCGTCTGTAGCAGCATGGTGACCGGAACTATCTAGTTTGTAGACATATCCTATTGACCTCCTTCTCTAGAGGATCCATGGTATGATGGCTTTCCCCTACAATAGACTTGTGTGGTCTACTTCAGAGGTGTTGCTTGTTGTCGTTTGATAATGACCAACTCATTAGCAAAAGTATGCATGAGAATTTTAATGTCATTGATATAAGTTGCGATTGAGGAAGAACCCAATGTGCTTGTTTGGGTGGCAAGATACATGTACATAGACTGCGGTGTAGCCGACGTTAATTGTGTAGCAGGAGCGCTTGGAGTAGCTTCTTCTAGGAGACCACCAGATATTTCTATAAATACAGGCATCGAAGATTGTGGCAAAAGCTTCCCGACATTAATTAAACTATTTTTCGCACACACAGCTAACTCATATGTGTCGAGCAAGATATCCCCTCCCATGGACGTTATCATCACTGTGATGTCTGAGTTGAGGGCCTTCAGATAGAACATGAACATCATCACAGCTTGGGGTCGAGCAATCATAGGGATCCTTTTCCAGGTCTTGTGAAACCTGGTGTTGAAATCACTCATAGCCTCTTGCAAAGCTCTCTTGATGGTAATTATTTGTTGCAGCAATGAAGAATGGTATCCTTTCTCTAAGAACGATACCAATCTTGGACCTTTCCTTTGAAAGAGGCAGCTAATAGCCTCAAGGCAATATTCTCCTATGCTATATTATGTACCCCACATACCTTTGCTATATCCTGAAGGTGTTCAAAAGGGGTTTTGAAGTCTTCTCCAGAGAATTTTGGAATAGCCTTGAGAGCGTTAGTGGGTATGGCAGGCCGTAGATCTGGGGGTGTGGGTGGTCATAGTGGACTACCGCTGTCCCAAGTTATGAAATTTCTAGGAGTAGGAAGAGGTACATGAGCCATAAAGAAAAGATTCCTATGAATCAGGTATACAGGTATTCTGATTTGGAAGGTTGAGCCTTCAGGTGGAGTAGATAAGGCTTTGGATATTAGGCTCTTACTTCTTACTCTATTGCTCCTTACAGGTGATACAGAACCTGTAAGTCTCCTTCTCCTAGGTACCGAGGCAGGTAACTGAGAGTACTAGAAGTGGCCTCTTGAAGATGCTCTTGTTTGGACTCTGGGCATGAAACTTTTAGTTTCCTTCCTTAGCCTAATTTAAGAAATATTTTTGACTTCTAATCAGGCATTCAGAAAACTTGTCCCACTGGGTGTGCCAAAAAAAGAAATGTTGATCATCAAAGCTTGCACCTCTCCAACAATCTTATGGGAAATTCAGTGAGTGGGGGACCAATTTGTGCCTCACTGAATACCTCTGGGATTTTTATAGAAAGTTGACTCTTCTTTGGGGTTTGGAGAAAAGGGTAGAAGGAAATGTAAACATAAAACATAAAATGGTGATATGGCAATGCTTTTACAACATTTCAAACCCAATCATTTATGAGTGATATAATTAGACACAGAATGCCACAACCCCTCATTATTGGAAAGAGAATGAACAGTAAAGGCTAACAACAAGCACAGTACAAACTTTCAAATCTTTTCGTAGGTAGTGTTCATCAAGGTCTAATCAAACATAAAGATTTCCAAGGGTGATAGAAAAATATTCATAAATTGCATAAACTCTTCCTCCTAATATAGCATAATATAACAAAACAACAACCCTTTAGAAAAATAGAGAAGTCCAATGACAGTCTAGTTTTCACAAGTTATTATTCTACTATACGATCATACAACATAGAAATAATCCACGTAAACTATTCAAATTGAGCTTGCAAGACACAATGTTTCATTCAGAATGAAAGCATAAAGAAAGAAAGCTTGATAAAGGCCATACATGCATAGTCTCCAAGATTTCTCCTCAATATTTTGTGCTTTAAATATCAAATGAACTTTAAAACAAAGGTCAGATGCCAATCTGACAATAGTTTAAGCTTTAAAAGATATAACATGCCATAGAAAATTAGTTCTACAACTTTCACTTCTAAAAATAGTTCTATATCCTAAGAAAACTTAAGAAACTTTTCTCAGCAAAGGAAACTGAAACTTGGAATCCAACCCTTTCATCTATTGTCACTCTTCCTTTATAGCTGCATAAAGAGGAAATCACTACCACAACACAAAAGTAATTACTTCCAGATGTTGGCATTTGATAGCACATGATCTAATCGTAGATCTTTAGTGAGGTCACATAAATCTTTTCTCATAAATTCTCAACTGCTGCATTAATTATTTTTAGATATTTAGCAAAGATAGAGGTTTGTAAATGATCAAATCCTAGAAAACAGCCTAGAAAAAGGTCTAGTTGACCAATCATGTCACCCAAGGGCACTGACTCAAAGCTTCCATCCCAAAAACCAAGAAAATAAAAAGGCCAGCAAGCTCCGACAAACTCCCAAAAATATATTGCTTCATAAGAAGCACAATCTGCCCGCAACGAAGAGATGACGTGTCAAACAGGTGAAAAATTTTGAGCTCATGAATATAGCTCCTTGAGAAAATATTTGACGAGTTGACATGTGTCCTGAATCTCTCCCAAAAGGAAGGAAAAAAATGAAATTTGTGCAGCCACCACATGGCACATTGCGCACCTTTCTAATAACTCTACTTGAGCGTGAGCTCATCCAAAACTAAAAACATTACACAAGCTAAAAATCAAAATGATCAAGGCAAAAATGCTTCATAGGAGTCATAAAAATTGAAGTCTCAATGGAAGTCTTTGTAGGAGGAGAAAGATCATTTGTAGAAGCCTCTTTATCATCAAGACAACCAAATACTTCACATTCAAAGAGTACTACAACTATTTTATGATCTTATGGTCGAAAATCATCAAGTGGAACAAAACAATCTATAACAAGATCCTCTGGGAATGGATTTTCATTCGAGTCTCCATACATCTCCCAAAGTTTGGTCCAAAGGCTATGAGGGCACTCAATACCATCAATAGCCATTTGTGAGTCAATAGCACAAGTACAACCAATTATTCTTAGGATATGTTTGATCCTTAAGTCCCACACAACTCTCTTCCAAGGTGATGATGGTTTAGTAACTAGAGTCCATAGAGATAGGGAAAAATACTAAGCCACCTACAATATGTATAGATTTTATCTCCCTAAGGCTTATAGTTTCATCTACCCAATTTGATTACAATAGGGTGTCTTTTAATAGCCATGATAAACTCCTCAAGTTTAGTCACACAATAGACCAATCAAGAGACTTAATCCAACAAAATCACAATATAACCCCCTTACAAATTACTCAATCAGGTATCTCCCTGGCAATATATGATCTCGGTACTTTATTCTTAGTGTGATTGCAGGTGCCACTTGCCAAAAATAGTGAAGTGGACTTGATCTTAGTGCATGCAAATGTCAAATTTGGCCACAAAATGAAAGTATATTTTTTAGATACAATAAAACCAATCTGATCACACCACTGCAAAGTACAATAAAAATTATGCACTTTTAAAAAAACTATGCCAAAAATGTTATCAAAGGAGCAAGAATGGAGCCCTGAGGTTCCCAAAATGAGAACTACTCAACAACACCTATGAGAATCTACAATTTTTAGAAAAGCCAACAATCCTGATCAAAAATATATTGCACCACAATAAAGAGCACAAATATTTCCCCAAATAAGAAAAAATTACTTAAAAAGGGAGGTACTCAACCCAAGTTATGGTTGTTTTAAGTTGGACCTAAGAAAACAATTATTGACAGAGAGGGGAGGCTTGGTTGGTAAGGTTGGATGATGTCACAACTGATGAAATATTGACTTTAGAAGCCACTATTGATAAACTATACCCTTCCTAAAAAATTATCATATGCTCACCTAAAAATTGGGTTAACGATGGGAAATGAATTGGAATATTTGATTGACTTGCTAGAATATTCTTTCGCCATCAGGAGTTTAACGGGGAATTTTTTTTTTATAAGTTTGTATGTTCTTTTATTGGTCTTCCATTAGTCATTGGGGAATACCAATTTGAGGTAGGTAGTACCATCAAGTCATGTGACAACATATGGATAAGATAGTGGTGTCCCCATGGACCCTAGTACTCTATAGCCTACACAGTACCTACATACCGTGCAAGTCTATGCATAATTTTTATTTTATTTTTAAATATGAAAAATATATATTTTAAAATTTAACTGACTATACAACCTTCACAATGATTGCACAAGATGACATGAGTACTGCACAGAGAGTTTTTTTATTGTTGAGGAGGGGAAATTTCTTTGGTGACCTCGAGAAAAAGTTTCCAATTTTGAAAAATTAATTATTGATATTTAGGTTTTTGGTTCTCTTGGAAATGATGGAAGGGTTAGATTTGACTCAAAATGCTTCAAAATTGTAGCTACCTTCTAGATTTGGAAGCCACCTCCCAACTTCAAACCCTTGCAAATCTGGATTCACATGCCCAATTTGGACAAAATAAAAGGCAAGATCGACTTTCTTGGACACCTTAAACTCAATGATGAGCTTAGATTTACACTAAGAAGCTCTAAAATGAACCTAAAATATAAATATACAAAGAGGAACCTCCCAAATTTGGTATCTATATCATTTTTTATTATCTAGACCATTATTCGATGTAAGAGAAAAGCATATTGAAATTTTCAATATCTACTAAGATTTGAAACCTAGATATCTCAACAAAGACTAACAAGAAGAAATCCCACAAACTTTAATACCATTTAAGAGTTTGTATAGAACTATCTATACCATACAATATTTAGTTGATTATTATAGCCACCCAAGATCTAGGAACTTCTATAGAGCACAAGAGAGATTAGATATGAGAGAATAATTATATTTGATCAAAAGATGCAAATATACAATGAGAATGGATTGAGACTACAAAGGGGACCCCTTGATTATATAGGCCAAGGTGAGACATAGGATTTCATAATATTATGACATGTATCTTAATCTTATTACTTGTGATAATTATCCTATGTGAACCCTGATTAAACTTAAGTAACAAGTGTGAATAGGATCTAGGTGATGAACTAGCTAGGTAAAGCACCTCTTTCAAACCAACAAATTTTTTGGAGTGGTTCTATAACCACTCAAAGTTCTAAAAATTAGATAAAGAAATGAGAAGCTTGATGTTTTCAAAAAACTATCAAAGGTTTCAAAACCTTTGTTAGCTCCCGATGAGGTTATCACAACCTTGTCAAAGCCTGAAAAGGTTCATGAGATAAGTTTGAAATCCATCATAGTTCACTGACATCAAGGAAGGGAATTTCAAAGGTGCTAAGTGTTAATGTTTTGGGATTTGAAGAGGTTATATAATTTTCCTTAGATTTTGATAAGGTTTTTATAACTATGTCAAGACCCAACAATGATTTTTAAACCTCCTCATTTCAAGCAAGAAAAAAGTAAGTGTTATGAGAGTTGAAGGTTTATGCAAGTTTTGAAACACTCGTCGACCTTCAATAAGGTTTTAAGAACCCACAAAATCATTGATAGGGATTCAAATGCTTAAATACAAGATATGATTTTCATGTAAGGCATTACTTTCTCCCACCTACCACCCACCATTAATGAACCTACATGCTCGCCAATCACCAAATCTAGGTGGTGCCTAGAAAATAATTTTAAATACAAATTGGCATGGATTCAAAGGGGGAAAAGTGGCACTCAACTACCTCAATTATTATTTGTAGGCCCTTTCTTTGAAATTTCATTCCCCATGTAGTTACTATAGAAGATTTCTTGAGTGACCTTTTTGACCTCTACACTCACCCTCACAAATAATTAACACTCATGTATGGAAGAGAGTGCAAAGGAATGTTCCTTCATGTCTCCCAATCATCCAAATCAAATTTTCAAAGGACTCATATCTACCAAAGAATTTTCTAAGGTGAAAACTAGGGCATGGGCACACTCTTTACATGGTACAACAAAAATCATTATGAATTTATTACTACCTAGGTATTCTCCTTCTAGGTATTAAGGGAAAAGAGTTCCCTTAGTTCTCTAAGTTTTTCTCAAAAGATAAAGAATAGAAAACAGTTATCTATAATAAAATTACTATTCTCATAAGTGTAAAGTGTATCATGTGTAAGCCTTGCAATCAATAAAGACTAATATTTTTCCTTTTTTGATGTCTATTATATTGTGTATTCTTTGATTTTGAGTTGCATATTGCAGGTTTAGTCTCTCTTAGTGTATTTTGGGTTAATTGTAGACACTTTACCCATCTTGTATTTGTATTATCTTTACATATTACCTTTTAGCAATGTGTAATAGAAGCTATGCAATCCATTGTCATCTTTGGAGGATTTTTTTGTGTTGTTAAGAAAAGAGGAAGACTCAACTAAATCTTAGTATATCATCACCCTTTTTCTCTTGCATTTCATTTTCTCTTTTCCCTTGCAAATCATTAGAGTATGGTTAAATTTTAGATTAATCTATGTTGGGTGGGACTAAAAAGTGCATCTAGGTTTATAAAGGAACCAACCATCTTTAGGGGTCTAATCTCAATAGCAAGGTCACACACCTTGAGATCATTCCCATTATTATTTTAAGATGCTAAAATTTGTTTAGCAAGGATGTAATTTCAAGTGAACAATTATTGGCATGCTTGGTGGGACCATTTTTATGAGCTAAAGTTATATCATTCATCTAAGAAATTTGGTGTTTTCCTCAACATATTGCAGTCATTGGATATATCATACAAGCACTTTTCAACTCTATAACTTTTGGTTTCGAATCAGTACCGTACAATTCATACCAAGAGTGAAGACAAGATCTTCTTCATGAGGTAACAATTTTTTATTTTTTGAATTACCAAATTTTACTTTGAGAAGAATAAGAATTAGGTTATCTACATCTCTAGTAAGAAGAACTAGAAATTATGTATCACCCTCTCCAAGAGCCCAATCTATACCTCATTTTTCTAGGTTTCCTCAGCTAAGGATACTTGCTATCAATGCTTCCTCCTAGCCAAATTCAACATTATTCCATACTCTTCCTATGGTCATCCCAAGAAATTGGGTTTTTTTGCCTTCAATGGAGGAAACCCTCTTGTCTTAGCTCAAAGGGATGATATTTTAGTAGCATACCTTATTTCACTATTGAAAATTAAAAATTATCATGGATTTTAGTTGGATACCTTTAGTGTGAAAAGTTAATAACTGAAAGATCAATGAACGATGAAGATTAATGGATGATATTTTAAAGTATATGACCTAAGAATGTATTGGAGTCATAGCAACATCACTATGACTCAATAGGTTGACTCTGGCTTGGACCAAGAATGACACTTGTAAGAGACAGAAAAATTTAAAAAGTACATAGTAGGAAAATATTACAAAAAATATTTTCCTGGCCATTCTTCAAGATTTTAAATTCCAAGATGTCCAAATACAAATACCTTTATTCCAATACATATACTAAATATCAAAATGTAATTAAATGACACAAATTCATGTTAAGAAGATTCTATTGGGTTTGTATCAGAAATTTTAAAAATAGAGTAACCAATCCAAAATTCATGGATTATGATATCAATACCATGAAAGACATAAATGAAAGAAAACTAACATATAAGAGAAGAGTCATTGGACCCAATGCCTGAGATCACATCTCAGGAATGGTCACTAGTGCATTAGACTTTTTTTCTCTCCCTCCCACCTCTCCCTCTCTATGTTCATAGCTATCTCTTCTTGAGATTGGTTAAAATTTGAGAAAAAAATGGTCAAATATCTTCCAACAATTGTAAACTCATGTTCATTCACAAATTCATCAATAGTGTTAACATATCTGATTTGTTTACTCAAAGCTAATTATATGTCCATAATTGACTAGATATGGTGAAATGAGAACTAAAAACCTTTTTACCCAATCTATTGAATTTTGGAGGTGCATTTGAGTTATTTTGGATTCAACTAAATAGGATTTTTCGTATCAACATCTCAAATTGATCTAAGGTGTTGATACAAAAAATCCTACACGGTTGAATCTAAAAGCACTCAAATACACCTTCATGTGTGGTTTGAGATGCTGATACATAAAAACCTAAACAATTGAATCCAAAAGCACTTAAATATGCCTTCATGTGTGATTTGATATGTTGATACAAAAAACCTAAAAAGTTGAATCCAAAAGCACTCAAATAATCCTTCATGGACTGTGGAAAATAATGTCTACTATTTTTTAATATTTTCAAATTAGTTGAATCTTTTACTTGGACTTGGACTTGGTTCGTGTGGTGTCACTTGGTGTCATGCCCCTATCAAAGAAAGAAATAGATCGGAATATTTAGTTGGATCGCAACACTTTAAGTCTAGGAAAATAAAGTAAACATGGACAACAATTCTAATAAGAGGATCGCTTAAGATTATAAGAATAGATAAGGGGAAAAAATCCTTGAATTAAAGATATTTAATTAAAATTAAATCAAGAGGGTTTTAGGCTAGCAATGAATAGTTGTGAATTTTCCAAAAAAGGAAGAAATAATGAAGAGGACATGACTCCCTTAAACTTGAAGATATAAGTGGGAGATAATTTCATTTGAGGACATCCATAACATCATTCAATCAATAAATTAAGAATAAATATGATGAGACTCCTTCTAATATGAAATATTGTGACTCTTAATGTGAAAGGTTGCGACTCCCTCAATAATAAGATATAAAAGGGAGATCATTTCCTTGTGGAGAAATCATCAAGTTGGAAAAAGGAATGATAAGAATAGGAAATATAAGGCAATCTATTTGGAAAAGAGTTGACAACAACCATAGATAATATTCTAAAAATAACTAGTGACAACCATTTAAGAGAAAATTTATCATTTCTTCAAAGAGGTATTTATTTATAAATATTCTAGAAAAATCCTTGAGGAATCATATCTTGAATTTATGAAGTGTCTTGTAAATAAGAAGGTCGTTTAACCTTCCGAGTTCACGAGAGGTGAAGGAAGACCAACCTTCATGCGCTTATCAAGTACACCACCCTGAGATGGAATGGACAACCAACCTTCCATGCTCATGGGCCAAGAGGTGGAATGGAAGACTGGCCTTCCATGCTCTTGGGCTTAATCAAGGAGGAAGGCCACCCTCTAAGGTGGACTAAGGGATAGAAGAGTGACCCACCTTCCACGCTCACGTAATATAAGGATGACCAACCTTGATATTTTTGTTTGCAAGCATTTCCAATACATTCATGTTGTGATTTTCTATGAGGAATATGCTATGAACTATTTTTCTAAATATTATGATGTTTTAGCTATAATTTATTGTATTATTTTATGTATGGATTTGAATATTATCATTAAGTTGATACTTGTTACTACTAATATCAATTTTAAGTGATTATTGTTCTGCAGGCCTAAAATTAGAAATTTCCCAAGTAAGGACATTATAATTGGTATCAAATCTTTGATCTTGCCAGTCTAAGGATTAAAAAAATAGTTTATGTTGTTAATTTCAATTTTATAAATTTCTCAACTTACATAGTTTTAATTATTACTTTTTTATAAGCCTACCATTCAAAAAATAAAATAAAATAAAATTCTCAATATAAAATTATTTAAGGACAAGCAATCTTGGGAAGGGCGGACTATCATGCCCCCATCAAAGAAAGAAAGAAATCACAATATTTAGTTGGACCGTAACACTTTAAGTCTAGGAAAATAAAGTAAACATGGACAACAATTCTAGAAGGGGATCAATTAAGATTATAAGAATAAATAAGGGCAGCAATTTCTTTGAATTAAATATATTTTTAATTCAAATTAAATTAAGAGGGTTTTGAGCCAGCAATTAAGAGGAATAGTTGTGACTCCTCCAAAAAGAAAAAATAATGAAGAGTTGTGAGTCCCTCAAACTTGAAGATATAAGAGGGATAGCATTTCATTTAAGGACATCCATAACATCATTCAATCAATCAATTAAGAATAAATATGATGAGACTCCTTCTAATGTAAAAGATGTGACTCTTAAATGTGAAAGGTTGTGACTCCTAAATTTCTAATGTGAAAGATGTGCCTCTTAATGTGAAAGGTCGTGACTCCTTCACATATGAAAGGTTGTGAATCCCTCAATAATAAAATATAAAAGGAAGATCATTTCCTTGTGGAGAAATCATCAAGTTGGAAAAAGAAAAGATGAGAATAACAAATATAAGGCAATCTCTTTGGAAAAGAGAGTGAGAACAACCATTGATAATATTCTGAAAATAATTGGTGACAACCATTTAAGAGAAAATTTATCATTTCTTCAAAAAGGTATTTATTTAAAAATATTATAGCAAATTCTTTGAGGAATCATATCTTGAATTTGTGAAGTGTCTTGCAAATAGGAAGGTCGTTCAACCTTCTGAGTTCATGAGAGGTGAAGGAAGACCAACCTTCATTCTCTTATCAAGTATGACACCTCGAGATGGAATGGACAGCCAGCCTTCCATGCTCATGGGCCAGCAGATGGAATGGAAGTCGGCCTTCCATTCTCTTGGGATTGATCAAGGAGGAAGACCAACCTCCAAGGCGGAGTGAGGGATGGAAGGGTGGCCTGCCTTCCATACTCTCGCAATATAAGGATGACCATCCTTGAGATTACTGTTTGCAAGTATTTCCAATAAATTTATGTTGTGATTTGCTATGAAGAATATGCTATGAACTAAATATTAAAGATGTTGTGAACTATTGATCTAAATATTATGATGTTTTAGCTATAACTTATTGATTTCAGTATTATAATGTTTTACATATGAACTTGAAATTGATACTTGTTACTAATATCAATTTTTAGTGATTAATATTGTTTTGTAAGCATAAAATTAAGAATTTTCCAAGTGGGGACATTACACTTGGACCTCATACTTGTGTGTTTTAAAGTGTTACAAATATCGGAAGGGTTCTGCTACTATTATCTGAGTTGATGTTAAAAAGAAAAGACATTTGGGTAAATGCAGAACTTTTCATTCTCTTTACTAGCAAGTTCCTACCTACAACGACGGTTCGTCAGCTGTTATATTTAACAAGATTGAACATTTGACCACCAAGACCCATACGAACCCATCTCTGACATTGTTATTGATAGCACTACCAGTGTTGAATCTTTCTAGTATGGCACACATTACAGTTGATTGAAATCGTCATTGATATTTTTTCTTGTTTAGGTCCCAAAGATGGAAACCCTCATCCCATTCACTCTGTTTCAATAAGTGTAGATGTGCCTATTTCTGCAATCAAGTATCTGTAGCTATGTATTGATTTCTTACATTCTAGGTACATGCACAACTTCTTAGAAGATCAGCAATCTTAGTAATTACTGGGCAAGCGGGTTCAGTTGTGGGACTTGAACTTTTTTAAAGTACCTTTAGATACTATATATTCTGGTAAAATACCTATAAGCAGGTTGTTGATTTGGTACCATGTTCTGTTGGTAGATTTTGTACAGGATTTTATAATCTGCATCCCTAGGAACAGACATGCCCACAAGCTTCAAATCAATTGAAGAATAGGTTCCAAGTACCAAGCTCTTGTAGAGAGTTTTTTCATCTCACAATCTTCTGCTACTTATTGATCACTCTTAAAGCCAACTGAAAGGACATACTCTAACTTGGGCATTGATAGCAATTACTATCTGGCATGAATATTCCCGGGGGTCATTAATTCTAGTACTACAATGATATTTAGCACATTTTATTATTTTTCTTGTACCAATGTTATGTTGGTGTTGTTTGATTAAGCATCATATAATGATTGATGCAACAAATGATGGTATGTTATCGAGTCAAATTTAATGTGTTTTCTCTCTTATGAATCAACTCTCCAATCTATATGTTGGTCTTATTTGAATAAGCATAATTTAATGAATGGTGCAACAAATGATTCAAAACTATCAATTCAAATTTAATGTGGTGTCTCTCTTATGAATCATCTGGTTATATAAGAATGCGATGTTGATTTAATCCTGCCATTATCTTTCATGGTAAGACATTTACAGTTGTTTGCATGGGACCTTATCTGGATTGATTATCAAATGCTAAAACCAATGGGATAATCATAGGCATTTTTCTGAATTTTAAATCATGTGTGATCAAATAGGTTCTTGCAACTTACCAATTGGTCTATGTTATGAAATGGGAAGGGTGATATTTAGGAGCAACTACTAAGGATGGCTCTAGGAAAATTCACCATCAGTAATTCACTATCGGAAAATTCATTGCAAGCAATTTACCACCATGACAAATTCACCGCAAGAAAAATTCACCACCAGCAATTCACAACTGCAGAAAATTCATTGCGTTAACATTTTTAATATATATTTATTTTCAAGACTTTGAAAACAATTTTGCAAAAGAATAATGGCTCGGTCTGTATTTCTTTATTAATGCCATAAAAATTATTCTTTTCCAAAAAA
This sequence comes from Sequoia sempervirens, assembly GCA_007258455.2. Lineage (NCBI taxonomy): Eukaryota > Viridiplantae > Streptophyta > Pinopsida > Cupressales > Cupressaceae > Sequoia > Sequoia sempervirens. Next base: position 1,070,257,472 of record VDFB02271358.1, on the reverse strand, counting down.
AAAAAATTCAAAGTCTTGGAAATATATATTAAAAATGTTAATGCCATTAATTTTCGTGAATTGCTGCTGGTGAATTTTCCTTGAGGTGAAATTCCTTATAATAAATTGTTGGCAATGAATTTTCCAACGATGAAGCAGTGAATTTACCTGATACCACCAAAGACAATAGAAAATTCTGGATTGATCTATGGAAAATGTAAGTATGACTTGAGGGTATCCACATGTATTTCAGCTGAAGGAGAGTAAAATTGAACTTGATCACAATTGGAATTCTACTTGAAGAATGGCATATTGCACGTACAATATTAAATTTTTGAGTAAATGCATATCGTCAAGATGCTTGGAATATGGTCTTTAAACCCTCTCAAAAGGTGTAGGTTGTGTCTTTGCGTACGTGGATAGAAGATTTGCTTTTAATATGACTTTTTTAGCACAAAATAATTTATTCTAGCAGGTAATTCTTTGAGTGACAGCTAGAAGATAATAATGCATTTCTAATGTTTATTTTAAGTTTTTGAAATTTTGAAAGACAGTTGTACATTCTGTTAGTAATTACAAATAGATCTCTGTCATTAGCCTGATCATGAGAGGATTTCTAATTTATTGACTATTGATTTGGGCAATACTTCTGGTTTTCTTATACATCTGTCTTTATTTTTACATAAACGTTGACATGATATTTGTATTAATTATTGACCTCATGTTTTCTAGTGTAATCCTTTTACATGTGCAGGTCATTGCTTAACCACCGTTTCATCAGTTTTTCTCTTTTCTTTTTCATTTTTAAAGCATTTGAATACATGCCTTTTTTTTCCTGCTTCAGTTTTTTAGATATCAAAATGATGCCCATTCAGTTGGTAAGGAATAGACCTTTGTTCTTAGGCTGATTGTAAGAGGAATTTATTGGTTCTTTGATTTCATCAATAATTTGAAGACTTGTATGCCCATCTTCACTCCTACATAAACAATGGCATCATATTTGAATTACCCTACATTTTCTGATGCAGCCCTTTTCCATTGCAGGTCATTCCTTTGCCACTACCACATAGGATTTTGTTTCAAGGTTTCTATATGCCAATTTCTGTGAAGGTATTTAAAATGTACCTACTATAAATTTAAGCAAGAATTATTTTTATATATTAAAAAAATATTTGTCATTGTGTTGGACATTAATTTTATCTTGTTTTCATTTTGGTACGGTTCTCATAAAATGATAGTAGCTGGATAGAATGTTGTTATATAAAATAACTTTAGATTTAAAGACATGATATCATAAAGGATAATGTAGTTGTTAGACTTATTGTCACCTCCTTGAAAGGTAAATCATTTCAATGGTATAGAGGGTTGCGACCTAATTCAACTCAGAATTGAGATGAGTTAGTCAAGAAACTCTGAACAATTTGAGGAAAAAAGTGACCATTTGTCCCTAATAAAATAGTTGACCACTATCAAAATAGCCCCTCATGAATTTGTAGGAAATTTCAACTTTATATTTTAGAAGCGCTAGGATAGGATTCTAGCCTTGGTCAATCCTTCCCCTAACCATGCATTCTTGTATTATCTAAGGGCTCTAAACATCGATATTGTTGTTTTCATTCAGACTATGGGGGAACAACCTTGCCAAATACCTATGATGTTGCTATAAAGGTATAAAATTGTCTGACCCCAGTATCATTTTTTGACATAAATCAAAAAGTTTGAAATATTTTGATATCGAATCACATAATATTTCACTTTGAACTAAGGTTGTCCAAGCCCTTGTTATTGATCCCGCTTCCTGAAAGGACTGTGGATTATAATTTGTGCCAAGGAAGACATGTGGAGTGGCCTGAAATTATGATCTTGTTCTTCTATGATCTTAAGGATCCCCTACCCAATCCCCTACCGACTACACTGTATGTCGAGCTTGAAGAGGCCCTGCATTTCTAGAGGAGGAGAATCATCATCCTCTGAAGGTGGATCATTTGCACCCTCATCAACATTATCATCATTTAAAGTGGAGGAAGAAGAATCCTCATAATAATCAGAAGGATTATGATCCTTTGAAGAACTATCATCATGATGCAAGGACTCTAATCTGATGGTGGTGGGAGAAGTATCAAGAAAATAACTAGGAGTCTCCTCAAAATGAACACTACTCTCAATGAACAACTAATGTGTGGTAGGATGGAGAAGCCTATAGCCTTTGACATCATCTGGGTATCCAACAAATATTCAAGGCTTTCTCTGCAGATCCATAGCCTTATGTATCTCTGTTGAAATGTGGGCCCATGCACTAGATACAAACACTTGAAAGTGCTTAACTGAGGGTTTCCAACCATACCAAGCTTGAAAATGAGTTACCCCCTTCACAACTTTGTGAGGAACTTGGTTTTAGATATAACACACACAGTTGATGGCTTATGCCCAAAAAGTAATGCTAAAGACTTGGAGTGAATAATACAATTGGCCATCTCTTTCAAGGACCAATTCTTCTATTCTACAACTCTATTTTGATAAGGATCATAAGGAATTTATGCTGCAAATCGATGCCTTATAAAGCACAGTACCACAAAAACCTATGGTTAAAATATTCCCCCCATTATATGTACACAAAAATTTGATGGATTTCCTAGTTTGTTTCTCTACAAAAGCCTTGTACTCCAAGAATGAATCAAAGACATCAAATTTTCTTTGAGAAAGTACACAATGGTGTACTTGGAAAATTCATCAATGAATATCAAAATATATCAAGCTCTATTGAAAGTTGGTTGTGGAAATGGCCCTACCAAATCACTATGAACCAACTCCAAATGATGTGAGGCTCACCAAGCTTTACATTTGTCAAATTTCTCTTCAAGATGCTTGCCAAAAATGCAACCTTGAAAAAGACCATCAAAAAATAAAACTATAGGCAATCTTATAACCATGCCCTATTGACTAGGCTACTGCAAATAGTGATAGTTAAAGTGGCCAAACTGTCGATGTCACAAATTATTACTCACATCATCTAAATGAGTGAGTAGAATAGATGAAGGTGTATCAAGAACAAAGTGAGAGAATAAATAAAGCAGTGAAGGATGATCTTCTCTCCCAATTGTAATTGTACAATCATTGTGCAACTCATGAATCACCACTAAATTAGGAGTAAACTCAACCCACTTGCCTATACCTATGTTAGTGATTTGATAGATCGATATGAGATTATTTGACAATGATGGTGCATAAAGAACATCCTAAAATGTGTCATCCCCAATATCAATAGACCCTCTCCCACACACCTCAATAGGAGTGTCGTCACCCATCAAAATGGAAGGCATAGTACACAAATCCAAAGATGCAATCTCATCCTCAAAAGAAGCCATGTGGTGTGAAGCACCCGAATCACGAACCCATGTGGATGGTGGAGAAGTAAATGCTATAAGGGCCTTGCCCTTTCCTCTCCTCTTGTTGTCTTTAGCCTTATGAGACCCCTCATCTAAACACTATTTGACAAAATTAGGAACATTGAGATTATTCCTTTCAAGAATGTGTGTCAAGTGATCTACTTGTTTCTTCAAACATTTGTTCCCATAATGACTAGGTTGTTTACAATAGGCACATTTGACCTTTTATTTCTTGGAATTTTCACCCTCTGAAGATGAGGTCTCATTAGTTTCCTTTGGAGCAACTGATTTTTTATCCTTTTTCTCTTTGTTATTCTTTCATTTATTATCCTTACTACTTTGTCCTCATTGTTCATTTGTGACATGGTCAGCAAGCAAATCAAGTGACTTAGAAGACTTAAGAGTGCCCATATAAATTATCTTATCCTTCTCCCATGTGAGAAAAGTAGCAAATCATCCAAAGAAGGCATGGTAAATTTGGAACCAAATGCATCCTTAGTATCATAAAAGGTAGAAACTAACACTAAATATTAGAAATTAGCTTAGAGAGAATACTTTGAATCAGTTGTTAATATTTCTTAGTAATTCCACATTGTTGTAGTTGTAGTCTTAGTGATTTCAATTTGGTGAATAAATCTTGAATTGTGTTGAAGTTACTTGGACTTAAACTGATTAGTTCATTTTCCAACATATGACCTCTCATAGAATCTTGAGTGCCAAAAAGAGATTGTATCTTTTTCCATATTTCATTTGAAGTATTCAAAGATTCAATATGAAAGAGCAAATCAAGAGATACATATAAACATAATTCTTTATATGCTTCGTCACATCTATTAAACCACTTAATATTTTCTTCATCAAGTTAGTAGGTTCAATTTCTAATCTCATTGTTATTCTATACAAACCAAGACTTCTTAAGTGAATTTGAATTTTAGACTTCCACTCAAAATAGTTGTATGCAGTTACAATAGGAACTGTTGTTGAAGCCATGATGAAGAAATGCAAAAGAAAGTGTAGAAATAAAGTGAACACAAGAAAGTCAAGAACACCCCCACCCTTTTCACTATTATCAAAAATCACCCCCCCCAAATATTATAAGGTTGGAAATTTATAGTTTAGTGCATTTACAAATCCTTTTCCAAGACACAATGCTTAATAGGCTCAAAATAGCCAAAATTACAAATTCTAATACAAAATGAACCTGAGACAAAATCTAGAAAATTAGCCTTATAGTTGTGTAGTGCTCTTCACTACCTTTCCAATGCCTATTTGTTTTTAAAAATTGGAGCACCAAAGCGAAAGTTATGGCATGTTGAAGAAATTAGCATCAAACAACTTCAACCTAAAATATCTAGCAAAAAATGGAAAAAATTATTTTCAATACCTTTGTGGATAGAAATTTCTCATCTCCATCTTATTAAAAATATCTCATTTTCAAAAATTTGATATCGTGGCAAAAAGTTATGCAAGTTTTTTCAAAGGCCCAATTTGGCCTATTGGAGGGCCTTGGTGGCACTTGAGTAGTGTCATTGACGATAGTGGTCATTGGGAAACAATTTGGTGGTGAATGGGAGGAGCTCTAGATGGTTAAATCTATTGTTACTGATAGACTACTCGCATTCAGAAGTTGGTTGCAATTTTTGGTCGAGGTTTCACCTACTAACTAGCAATCACAGTTATTTGTCTAACCACCATGATTTATACCACCATTGGCAGTTTAGAGGGTCACAGCCTTAATAAACTCTATGTGGTTTCAATAGTCTTTAGGATTTTATGTGGTTGTAGGCTCTGCTACTTTCTTTAACGCTTCTGTAGAGCGCTTAATATAAGTGTGTAAGGGGGAAATCAGTAAGTGTAAACAAGATAATAGCATCAAATAGAAACTAATCTAAATCAAAAACAATGATCAAGATTCATTACCTCACTCTTGAAATGAATTTTTCTAAGTTAATGAAAACAAGCAATGAAATCCTACAATATCAAAATGAATTCAACCACTAAATAAGTGTTACCATCCCATGTCAGAGTCTGTTTGGGAAGATGTGTTGGGTTGTTCGTATCAATGTGAAGCCTCCATTGTTGCATGTGAGTGCTTGAAGAATGTGTGTGTGTTGATTGAAGGTATGTGTTGAATCTTTTTCAATGTCACTTATGATCTTGAAAATACGTCATTGTGCAAAATAGGTTGATTCTTCAATCCATTTTTGTGAGGAAAGAGGTTTGTTATATAGAAATTGTGATTTGAAATGGACGATCAGGATCGTGTAGTAGAATATCTTGATCGACGGTCAAAATATGTTGAGAGGAAATAGACATGAATAATCTATGAAAATTGTTTGCATAATTAGTGTGATTGAAGAAATACATTGAATAATTTTTGGGATTGATAAATAGATTGATCGGTCAGGAAATAGATCAATTAGTCAAGAAATAGATTGAGCAATCAGTGATTCGTAATTTGCTCAATCAGGAAAGTGGGTGAGGATAATTAATTTAATTGATTTAATTAATTAATATTTTTTGGAGTTGAATGTGCAAATCAAAGTTTGACTTTTGCAAACAAAGTTGCATTTGTTCGATTTGATTTTTTCAAATTAATTCAAATTTGGAGGGAAAGTACGAGTTAATTAAATTATTATGATTTAATAATTTAATCGACTTAGGGAAATAAAGTGTATTAGCGACATAATTAAATAATTGGCATTATTTAATTAATCGGGAGGAATAAAGTTAGATTGGGACTTTATTAAATAAAAGAAATTTATTTAATTGGTCGAATTTGATGAAAAAGGTGAATTAATTAAATAATGTCATTTTGTTCAATTAAGAGCAAAAATTAGGGTTTTTGGACTTTATTAAATAAGTGAGACATATTTAATTCACCAAAAATGTTGAAAAAAGTGAATTAATTAAATAATGTCATTTTATTCAATTACTAGAGGAATTTATGGTTTTTGATGCTTTTGATGTGAAATGCAGTGATGTTCGATGATAATGATGTTGATGATGTCAAAATGTCATTTAAGGTGTGTGATAAGTGTTAGGTTAATTTTACATGTCTAAATTTTGCCCCTCTTTGAGAAAAAGTATTGGTTGCTTTGTTTCAAAGATTCGATGTTCAGACCAAGTTTTTGAAAAAAATTATATGCTCCAACGGTTAGTGGAATGTTCGTAGGACTCTGTGTTGCCCCCTTGAGAGGTTGGTCGAAAATTTCAATTTTCAAGTCATGCTCATGACACTATTCTATTTTAGTTTTGATGCATAGAGGGAAAGAAATTAAGCCTATAGGTCTTTTTTTACTCATTCAAATGTTCCTGGGAGCTCCTAATTTCATCCTCATAAGGTTTCTTACATAAAAATTAGGGTTTTAGGGGGTTAAAATAGGTAATTAGTGTTCTAATTACCTCATTTTCACTTTGATCCTATAGTGATTTCTTGCCTTTGGTTTTCTCATTTTGTTAGTTGTCGAGGAGCTATGGCAAGGATTAGGGGAACCCCACATTGTGCGGACTCAGTTCGAGAGTTTGGACGGCCTACAAGCATTGGTTCCTCGGTATGTACCCTTTCAATTTTCATTTTCGCCATTTCATGTTTGAGTAATTAATGCATGGATTTCAACTAGTCAATAGTGCAAGTTTTAGGATTTTGGTGCTTTTAAGTTAGTTTTGGTGCTTTTGCTCTTGGAAATAGCTCGCTTCTGCTTTTTTCTTGTGCACTTGACTTCATTTTGTGCCTTTGACCTAATTTTGTACCTTTGAAATTTTCTATTGATTTACTTTTTCGCCTTTGACTACTTGCTTGTGTTTTTTGTGCTCTTGTGTTCAACTTGCACCTTTGACAAACTTATGCACTTTTGAAACTTACGCTCTTACAATTTTCCAATGCTTTTGGCAATAATTTCTTGCTTTTGCCTGATTTTCTCGCCTTGGACCAAAATTTAATTGCTTTTGCTAAAAATGCTTCACTTTTTTCTTTTTGGAACCCTAAGTCAATTTGTTCATTATTTTTGCTTCGTTTTATGTGTTCAGGGCGAATCATTAACATCGTGTGTTGAATGATTGTAGGTGGTCCTTAATCCACTCCATTCGAGGGAGTGATGACTGCGGAATCTTTTTGACTTCATTGTCAAGTTTCATGAGCTAGAGCAATATTTTCTAGATGCAGTCAGATTACAACACATTTGTTACATGCCCACCATCTGATGTCATAGTGCGATGATGATTGCACTCACAGAGAGATGGCACTCGGAGACCTCTTCATTTCATTTGCTTACCGGGGAGGCCACCATCACTCTTGAGGATGTGCAGAGGATCCTTTGCATACCCATTCAAGGAGAGCTCATTACATACTTCGTTCAACGATGCACCCATGCTGTCACATTCTTGGTGTGAGACATCTGGAGGTTTGACAATCAGAGATTCTTTTATCATATTTTGTTGGCAATGTTGATCTTTTTTCTCTTGTTCTTTGTGGTTTGGTGTCGGGGCTTTTTGTTCCTAGTAGGAGAGGCCATCAGTTTCCTTTGGGATGGGGCATATGCATTGAGTAGATGTTCGAGCATGGGACTATATATGCATGGGGTCCATTTCTTCTCACCCACCTATATAGAGATATGCATGAGGTTGCATATCGGGGTGAGAAATCTATTTTTGTTGGTGTCTCTCTTCTTCATGTATGGGTCTCTCTTCTTCATGTATGGGATTGGGAGCACATCTCAGTGACTCAACCGAATGGTATACTAGATCATACTATGTGAGATCCATATTCTTATCGCTATGGAGATTTTTTGCATTATACGTTTCCTAGATAGCTTTCATATTGGCGCTATGTATTTGATGACATGCCAAGTTTTGTATGGAGACCCTATATGGATTGTGAGGCATGGCCTGAGGATTTAAATAAAATGGTATACTACAGGAAGACTAGATGGTTGATTGATCACACACACACTCTTTTGGAGAGATACCTTCTTGATAAGGTTTGCAGGAAGTTCAGAGAGAGGCAAGGCCAATTTTTGGATACTTATGAGGCTTGTTTTGGTTGGACCACCAGAGAGGTCCATGTCTGGGTTTGCAGGCTGATCGAGATGCTTTTGTTGTTGCTTTAAGAGTTCTTTCCCCAATCGGATGGGGTTGGCCAATGGGCTTAGCAGATCTGGGTACTACTCCCAATTATGATCAGTGGTGGGCATGATGTGTGCCATTGAGATTTATAGATCTTGGCGGTGATCTCCCAGTTAGTAGGGCAAGCATCACAATTCATCATGGGGAGTGACAACGTATTAAGATCCTTGCAGAGCAGCTTGGTAGGGCTCGACAAGATGATGCCCAGGGTGGATAGGGTGATCAGCAAGATCAGGGTCATGTTCTAGGTCCCCCTCCACCACCTAGGGATGGAGGTGCATAGTTAGCTATAAAGATAGGGCAATGACAGGCCACAAAGGCATAGATGATTATATTGACAGTGAAGAGAGACACTACTCGGCAGGAGCGAGATGATTTTAGGGCAGAGCGAAACACAGAGGTTGGGTGTCATCTCGTTGCTAAGACATAGTTGCAGGTTGTTACTACTTAGAGGAACAGTTTGAGGATGGAGCATGATAGCATCCGTGTTGAGCGGGATTAGCTGCTATAGAGGGCTACCTATTACTAGATTATGATTCCTTCATTCCTCAAGCATAGTGACGACCTTAGTTTGAGGAGTCGAGTACTGCTACTATTGCTGCATCAGTTGATTAGTCTGTTAGATAGCCGGATCTTGATGTGTAGCCTGATCTTTAGAGTCCTCCTCCTTCGGACAGATAGTGGCATATATGTATTTCATTTTTATAATGTTTGTTGTTTTATAGACTTTACATTGCATACATGACTTTTATATATATTCATCGGCCCAGTTGAGGCCTCATATATATGTGTGTTTTTGTTTTATCCTATCACACATGTTTCCATGATGATGTACCATGACATTCTCCTTTTTTGATGATGACATATATGAGATATACATGCTTTGATTTGGCTTCATTATGTGTTATGTGATGATTTATGGATGACGATATATGATGATGGATGTTGATGTATGATGATGTATGTTGATGTATGTTTATACATGTTTTTTGGTACTTTCTGATGTATGCATATGATGTGGATGGATGGATGATTCATATATCGTGTTGATATATGATGTTATATTGGTGTATATGATGATGTTTGATCAATATATTGTTTTGATATATGATGTTTTATAGATATATATGATCAGGTTGATATCTAATGGATGATTCTGACTATACATGATACATGATGTTTTCATTGTTTTATTATCATCAGGATATTTATTGACATTTTTGTAGATGTAGGATGGAGCGATACTAATGATTTTGTGATGCAGGATGGATGTTAGTTAGAAGGTATTTTGATGATAGATAGAAATGTGATGTTACTTAAAAGATATATTTAATGATAGATAGAAATGTGATTTTTGTTAGTTTATGATGAGTTGCTTTCGCTTTGCTTGGAGACTTTGAATTTTGAACAATCTTGTTTGATGTATCAAACAGATATGATGCACAAGGTATTAATGACCAAGGTGACTTTTTATCCATTGCGTGGACTTTGACTCGATATACAAAGAATATTCTTGCTCATACTAGACATACAAAAACTTTGTTTAAAATATATGGGTGAGTTGTGTTAAAACCTTTTGGACTAGTTACACAAAGAGGTATAAAATACCTAACATGCAACTGCTACATGAATCGTCGTAAAACAAATTCCATACACTCAATAAAGCAAGTATTTTCCATGGAAGTATCACAAAAAAATCTTACAAACAGCAAACCAAAGTGATGCTCAATTGCCCCCATTCCTTCTTCTCTAAATCCTTATGGACATCCTCGAGACATCCTGAGAATGAGTCAATAAAATAAATCACAAAGACAAGACTATAAAAAGATAAAACAAAGTTGCAATATCACTTGCCATATCTGTTTTGAGGTTTTGGGCTATTATCCATTGTTGATTATGTCTATCGTAGGAATGGATCTGTTAAGGCATATCTCAGGATGTTATTGGTGAATTATCAAAAGATTGGTAGTTAACACTTTGTCATTTGTTTTAGTCTATTTTGTGATCAACACTTTGTGATTGTTTACTTTAAAGTTCTAGTTTTTGGTGTTTGCTTTGTTTGTTTGATTGTTTTTTCAAAGGGTGAGGATGATGATTTGTTTATTATGGATGATGTTTTATTGCGGATTGTGATGATGGAGATGAGACTTTTTGATTTTTCTAATTTTTTACAATGTTTTTTTTGTTTTCAAGGGGACTAACCTAGGGCCTCGGGGGCTCATCAAAGATAAGCCTTGCCTACATTGTACACGCAGAGGCTCATAGTTTGCTTGGTTTGTTGTGAACATGTTTTTTATCTTTTATGTTTTATGAATGTTTTTGGATTTTGAATTTTTTGACTAAGTTGAAATAAAGCATGATGGAAACCTAAGGGAACTGGCCTAAGGCCTCGGGGGCTGATCAGAGGTAAGCCTTTCCTATGTTGTACACACAGAGACCACGTAGTTTGATTGGTGTTGACTCAAATCATATACTTTTTTTTGGAATTTAAATAACGTTGATAACTTGGATTGATATTCCACTTCTATTTCTAAAGGATATGTTGTGGGAAATCTTGCTTGAACTATCCCTGAGGTTCAAGAATCGTTGATATCTTTAGACTTTGTTAGTGAAGGAATAATCCAAAGTTTTGATTTTTATTTTATTTTTTGAATTTTTTTTGGTTTTTGACAGTTTTGACCATGATAGAACGCATAAGGATCTAATCCATGACCAGCTTCAGGAAGTTTCCCCCAATTGGGGACAAGACTACTTTCCTAAATCAGTAACAATCCATGGTTGGACATATGTTTTATTATGGGATGAATGGGTGGATGCTTTGGATAGTATCGATAGATAATGATGTGAGTCTTATTCAAACATAGCACATTTTTGCCAGGTTTTCACTACGGTACCAATTCCAGGAGTGCCACAAAGTGGTTTTCACTCAAAGAACATTTCATTTCTCTTTATTGTTTTTCTTGCTTTTTTTATTTTTTTGGATTTTTACCCATTTTCCTAGGGTATTTTGGCGTGCTTCAAGTGTAGAATCTCTTGAGGTGGCTATTGTTCAACGGTTCGGCCAAGGGTTCCCCTTCAGGACTAGCCAACTGATAAGCTCCATATTCGTAGCTTGTTGTGATAATAAATGGGCCTAACCAATTGGGTTCAAATTTTCCTTTGCCATCTTAATTCAGTTGTACCTTCTGATTCTCTTTGAGTACCAAATCACCAACTTGAAAGTTTTTGTCCTTGATATTTTTATCATAGCTTCATTTGAGCTGATTCTAATAAACTTGCAAATGGTTTAATGTGCTCAAATTCCTTTCATCTAGGAGTTCCAACTCATTTAATCGGGATACCTGATACTCTTCATTGTTGACCATGCCTTTTAGTGAGATTTGCAATGAGTGGATTTTGAATTCAATAGGCAAGACGGCTTCTGATCTGTAGACCAAGGAGAAAGGTGTGGTACTTGTGGGTGTTTAGACACTAGTTTGACAATCTCATAAAGTTGGGTTCAATTGCAAATGCCAATCCCAGTCGACGTCATTAATAGTCTTCTTCAGTATTTTTAGGATACTTTTGTTAGATGCTTCAGCCTGACCATTTCCTTGGGGGTAGTAGGGCATGGAATATCTATGCTGGATAGGGAACTTGGAACAAAGTTCTTGGACATCTTGATTCTTGAATGGTGTTCCATTATCTATTATAATGGTTTGGGGAATTCCATACCTACAAATAAGATAATTCAAAATAAATTTTGATATTTGTTTTCTAATGATGTAGATCAATGGTATTGCTTCTATCCATTTTGTGAAATATTGTGTTGCAGTAATGATGAACTTATGCCCATTAGAGGAAGTAGGAGAGATATTTCCTACCAAGTATAATCCCCATTGCGAGAAAGGCCATGGTGTTTTGATGGGTCTCTACTCCTGTGCTAGTGCGTGAATGAGGTCACTATGCTGCTAGCATTGTAGGAATTTTCTGGAATGTTGAATACACTCATGTTCCATGGAGGGCCAATAGTACCATGTTCTCAACAACTTTTGGACTAGGTTAGGTCTACTAGAGTGGGACCCACAAATACCTTTTTGAACCTATTGTAAGTTCATTTATGCTTCTTCTATGTTAAGGCATTGGAGTAACATACCATCTAGACTATGATGATATAGAGTATCTAATAGGATCGTAAATTAGGAAGTCCTATGGGTGAAAGTCTTCTTTTGGGTGGGTGTTAAGTCAACTGGAATGATACCATACTAGATGTAATCATAGGTGTCTTGGTACCATAGGGAGGTAAGACCAACAACAACACATGCCAATTCTAATTTGGCAATGTTGAATGTTGGCATGAGCAATTGTTCCACAAGGAACTCATATTTTGGAATATTCTATGGAATTTCAAGAAGAGACCCTATCATTGTCATGGCATCAACTGCTTTGTTCTTAATCCTAAGGATTTGTTCAAAAGTTATTACACATGAAAAATTATTCCTTGAATCTATCCACCATTCTTTTGTACGACATCATCTTTTCGTCCTCTATTTGGTATTCATCACTTACTTGTTTTATCACCAGTTGAGAGTCTCCAAAGACATGTATCTCTTTTATTCTCCATTCTATAGCCATCTTGAGCCTGTGATTAGAGATTCATATTATGAGATATTGTTTGTGCATGGGAATGCAATTTTGTAGGCCTTGGGTATACTATCTCCCTATGGTGTGAGAAATAGTATACCTACTCTAGAGCCATGTTGTGTGTGGGACCTGTCAAAATACAAGGTCCAATGGCCTTTTTGTTTTGTTATCAATATGCTCTCATCTGGGAAGTCTAATGTGAGAGGCTTATGATCCTCTATTGGTGCTTTGACCAATTGATCTACTATTACCTATCCTTTGATGGCTCTCCTATCCACATACTCTATGTCAAACTCACTTAGAATCATTCCCCATTTAGCAATTCGACCTGTTAGGGCTGCTTTTGCTAATAAGTACTTTAGTGGGTCTACCTTTAAAATTAGCTTTACTTGTCTATTTAAAATATTGTGTCTCAGGTTTTATGTCACAAATACGACTGAGAAACATGCTCTTTCTATGGGTGAGTAGTTCAACTCATAGTCCACCAGTGCTCGGTTGATGTAGAAGACCACTCTTTCTTTGTTTTTATCATCTAGCTATGCTAGGAGGTCTCCCAACGTTGCATGTGTGGTAGATACATAGAGTATCATTTCTTTGTTTGGAATAGGCAGCATAAGTATAGGAGTGAGTAAGTATTCCTTGACTTGCTGGAGCGCTTGGTGAATCCCATTTGAAGGTGATGTACTTGTGTAGGAGATGGGTGAATGGGTGACATTTTTTTGCCAATTGTGTGATAAACCGCCTGATAGATTGCATCTTCCCTTGTAAACTTCTTAGTTGCTTTAATGTCTTTGGTGGAGGCATCTCTTGTATTGCTTTTACCTTTGTAGGATCTACCTCAATGCCTCTTCGTGACACTATATACCCTAGTAGCTTTCTGGATGTTACTCCAAACACACACTTTTTTGGATTAAGTCTCAAGTTATATTGTTCAAGCCAATCAAACACATTTGCAAGGTTGGACAAGTGATCTCCCCTTTTGATGGACTTTGCTAGAATTCCATCCACATAGTCTTCCATGATTGTATGTATCATATCATGGAAGATGTTTGTCATGGCTCTTTGATATGTTGCTCCTATGTTCTTTAGACCAAATGGCATGATATTCCAGCAAAATTTCCCCCAAGCACAAGTAAATGTCATTTTGTGTTGATCATTAGGGGATATCTTAATCTAATTATACCCAGAGAATCCATTCATTAAAGATAGCATTTGATGCCCTATTGTAAGATCCATAATCATGTCAATACTTGGAATTGAGAAGTCATCCTTCGAGCAAGCTTTATTCAGGTCTCAAAAATATGTGCAAATCCTTATGCCCCTAGTGGGCTTTGACACTAGTACTAGATTTGATATCCATTCCGGATAGTCGATGGCTCTAATAAAACCCATGTCTAGTAACTTGCTTAGTTCTACTTTCACCAACAATGCTATTTGAGGATGCATTTTCCTTAACTTCTATTTGATAGGTTTTTCTCTAGGGAATACGGCCAAATGATGTACCGCTAATTTCGAATCTAGTCTAGGTATGTTTGCATAGGTCCATGTAAAGCTTACCTTTTTGTTGTTGATGAATGCTGTGAAGTTTTCTTTTTTTTAGGATCAAGTGATGTCATATGATATGTGATTTTTGGGGTCTCTTCTGTACCAAAATTTATGGATTATACTTCCTCTACTAAAATTGTTGGTCTTTCTTGATATTTAGATATGGGGAGATTGAACCCTCCATCCTTGGGTGCCTTAGGGAGGTTTTCACCTTCAGATGTGTCCTTTATTTTCTTCTTTTCAAGATCTGATAAAGCCACACTGTGGTTTTCTCTAGGGGATCTTGTTTTGATCTTTATATTTTCTCTTTCATTTTTGTGACTAGAGGATACAATCTCCCCACCGAAGTATGCACCCTATTCAAGTTCCATGAAGAACCCTACTTTGTGATCTCTTGTTGGTATGTCTACTCGAAGTCCCATGAACTCTGTGATTGCTTCATCATTCTAGAATTGATCCAAAATAGGTGTATGTTGTTGTTGGTCCCAATTGATCAATTATGGGTAGCAGAGGGGTGGGTTAGCATCATTATCCGCAAAGCTTATGAAGGTTGTTGAAATGGTTAATATGGCTTTGGCATCATTAACCCATTGGGTGTCTAGGTTATCATCACTTGAAATAGGGGAACCATATCCAATGATAAGGGAAGGAGAGTCACATTCGTACTCATTAGAGTCCTTTCCATAGTAATAATAGTCATTGGGGATGGGTTTTAGTAGATGGATAGGGAACCTATCAATAGTAAAGTTTTCAAATAAGTCTTCGGCAGGTAAATCGTTGTCCATAATGTGGTAGATATCTAATGCCTTAACGCTAGCAGAAGTTGCTCGTTTCTTAAAAGAGGTATGTCCAGTTTTTGGAGTAACCATGTCTTTTGGCTCATAACCTAGTCCCATATTTTTATTTCTTTGTTCCACTATGATAGGCTCCCATTGGCCTTATTTGTATAGCCCAAGGCCACATGTTCCCTGATATCCCATTTGTTTAGATAATTGATAACCTTTACTGGTAGGATCAATTAGAATGGGTTGTGGTTGTTTTGGTTCCTTTTGGTCCTCCTTGTAGATCATGGATGACAAATCTTCTTTGAATATTTCTTCATCCTCCATATCTCCCCACTTGGTGAAAATTGTGGGTTTTGTTATCATTTTTACCACTTGCACATATTTGATCTCCTTTAGGCCTCCATAAACCTTTGGCATTGGTGGAAGCATGCCAATACAAAATGCTTGGTTGAAGTGATAATTTCCATTACCACTGTCAAGTACTTGAACCTTGGTTTCTATCTTTGGTGGCTCACTTGATGTGACCTTGGTTGAGGTTGATAGTAGTGTGGAAGGGTCAACATATGAGAATGAATGGAAGGATATGTCATTGTTGGGTATGTGTTGTATTTTATTATACTTCTCTTCCAATTTTGCACAAAAATGGAAGGGTTCAAGATCGGCATATAATGTGACCTATTTTCCTTCGTGAGGAAACTTAAGGCATTGGTGGAAGGTTGAAGGAACCAATTGTAATGCATGTATCCAAGGGCGTCCTAAGAGGAGATTATATGGCAACTCAAGGTCAAGTACTTGACACAGTTTCTATGATGGCTGGTCCTATCTGCATTGGTAACTTGACAATCCCTTCTAAATTCCTTTCAAGGTCATCATAGGCCCTTATTGTAATACTCTTTACTTTGTCTATCACATCGTCAGAATACCCCAACTATTTGAGGAACTTCAAGGTACAAATTTTTAGACCTGCACCATTATTTATCAACACTCTCTTGACCATGTTTGTGTGGACATCAACCTCTATGTAGAGGGCTTGGTTGTGGAATGACCTTTGTGGCAGGTATTTTTTGGAAAAAGACTAAATTGTGATTCACTGTGATTTTTCCAACCATGCCTTGGAACTGATTTGGATCAAGGTCTTTTAGAACCAATGCTTCTAACACCTTTTCTAGTATCTCCCTATATGCAAGTGATAATTTTAGTAGTTCTAGGATTGAGATCAAGGCTGGATTTTTTTTCAATTGTTTCACAATGCTATAGTCATTTGATGACTTAGTTGTGGGGTTAGGTGGGGCTCCTTGTATTGTAACTCTCTCTTGAGGGGTATTTACGTTGTAGTTGTTGTCTCCTCCTCATATAGTCACTACATCCACCTTGTATCATCTACTTGAGAGATGGTACCTAGATTTTTGTCACCATAAGTGTAGTTAGCATTATGATAGTCTTGGTCCTTTCCTTTGTCATTCCTTTTTGCATGGTTTGGAATTAGATTTTTGAATATCTAAAGGTCCTTATTCCCAGGATGGTGTTTCACATCCACTTCCCTTTTGTCTATCAATTCGTGTATGAGGTGTTTAAGTCTCATGAAATTGTTTGTTGTGTGACCTTTAATTTTTTGGAATTCACATTAGTCTTTCTCGTTGTACCATGGTGTCTTAAAGCTCAGATCCTCATAGTTTGGGTGATCATTAACCTTGACAAGGTTTTGTTGCACTAGCTTACACATGACTATCTCCAGATATTCTCCTAATACAATGAACTTCCTTCTTGGTTGATCGTATTGTATTTGTTACCCTCCCTGATATGTCTGTTGGTTGGCTATTTGATTGTTTTGGGGATAGGTAAGTTGATTGTTTTGTGTATTTTGAGGAGCATAGCTTGTTTGTGCCACTTGTGGTTTGTTTTGAGGTACATTAGGATTTTGTACATTCCACATTGCTCTAACATCCACTACCCCATCATTTGTAACATTTTTGTTCATGGCCCAAATTTTTGGTTTCTCATTTGAATTAGAGGAATTGTCTCTTAGGTTGTTTAGCTTGATCACTCCTCTTGCTATGAGGGCCCTTTCTATGTGTTGTCCTTTCTCATTGGCTTGTTCAAAGTCAGTAGAGCATAGCATGGTAAGTTGGTAGTTTACCTTTGCTTGGATATTTGAGATGAATATGTTGACCAGTTCCTTGTCGAGAATAGGTGATTTGCATCAGCTCTACCTTATGTCACCATCGTTGAAGGTAGGAGGTGAAGGGTTCTCCTTGACTCTGCTTAATTTTGTATAGATCTGTGATGGTGGTGTCCTTTTCTATGCTGAATGAGAAATGGGCTATGAATTTGGTAGACAGTTCATCAAAGCTTTTTATTCCTAGTGGTAGATGGGCGAACCACTCCATGGAATGACCAGTAAGACTATGGGGAAAGAGCCTCATGAGGTAAGTGTCATTGTTTTGGACTATCATGCATGCTACTGAGAAATCTCGTATATGTTCTATAGGATCTCCCTTTCCTTTGTATTTTTAAGACTTTGGTATCTCAAAGTTTTTTGGAAAAGGAAGCATGGTGATGGAACGATCGAAAGGAAATGGACATATATCTTGGAGGGTATAATTCTTCTTTGGTTTCCCTACCTACATGTCTGTTATTTTCTAACTCATCATTTGTAGTTGCATTTCCATCTTTGTCTTTGGTATGTTTATTTGGGAATCCTGCATGTAGTGACATTGTTTTCCTACCATGTTTTGGTCATAATTTGGGTATTGTGAAGGTATAGGACCTTGATAAATATGATGGGTGGAAGGAGGGTTAAACCCTTGTTGAACATAAGGAGGGTTAGTTCCTTTTTGGATATAAGGAGGGTTAGCTCCTTGTTGGATGTAGGAAGGGTTAGCTCCTTCTTGGATGTAAGGAGGGTTAACTCCTTGTTGTTGAATGGAAGGAGGGTTAGCTCCTTGTTGTTTTTGTTGCGGATGGGTACCTTGGTAGTGTGCTAGTGGTACGCCATGTTGTTGGGATGAGTTGTACTAAAGGTTTCCCTGGCAGTGCATTGGCGAGTTATCTTGTTGGTGGGATGAATTAGGAAAGGTTCCCTGTGGCATACCTTGGTGTTGTGTCGAATTATACTAAAGGTTTCCTTGATGGTGCATTGGTGGGTTACCTTGTTGGTGGGATGAATTGGAAAGGTGCCCTATGGCACACATTGGTGTTGGGTTGAACTATATTGAAGGTTTCCCTAATGGTGCGTTGGCAAGTTACCTTGTTGGTGGGACAAATTGGGAAGGGTGCCTTGTGGCACACCTTGGTGTTGGATCGAACTATACTAATGGTTTCCCTGATGGTGCATTTGGTGGGTTTCCTTGTTGATGGGACAAATTGGGGAGGGTGCCCTATGGCACACCTTGGTGTTGGGTCAAATTATACTGAAGGTTTCCTTGATGGTGCATTGGCAGGTTGCCTTGTTGATTGGATGAATTGGGAAGGGTGCCCTGTGGTACGCCTTAGTGTTGGGTTGAACTGTACTGAAGGTTTCCCTTATGGTGCATTAGCAGGTTGCCTTGTTGATGGGATGAATTGGGAAGGGATCCCTATGGCACATCTTGGTGTTGGGTCGAACTATACTGAAGGTTTCCCTGATGGTGCATTGGAAAGTTGCCTTATTGATGGGATGAATTAGGAAGGGTGCCCTGTGGCACACCTTGGCGTTGGGTCAAACTATACTGAAGGTTTCCCTGATGGTGCGTTGGTGGGTTACCTTGTTGATGGAATGAATTAGGAAGGGTGCCCTGTGGTACACCTTGTTATTGGTATTTCTGATTTGGAAGGGGACCGTACGATCCTCCTTGTTGATGGTATTGTTGTGGGAATTTCCCTTCTTGATTTTGTACATTTTGGGAAGGGTCAATATATGAAGCATTTTGAGGTAGTTATTGTTCTGTTGGCGGATTTGTGCTTTGTGGTATGTACTAGGATGGACCTCCTTGATACTATTGGGCCACTTTCGCTTGTTTGATTTGATTTGGCTTTCTATACAAGGGGTTTTCCATGGGTTGATCTTTTCCCTGTGAAAATATAGGCGGTATACTTGGGATTTCCAAGGGCTTGGGTATTTCTCTCACCACTGAGTTATCTCCTAAGGGAATGAGATGAGGATCTTTGAGACCTTCTACGTTGAAGTCTATTGACAATTTAGCACTGTTCTATGCTAATTTAAAAAAGAAAGTGTTTGGATCCTTCCTTAGGAGTTTGTCCATCAACTTGAGCACCTTGGGATTGTTTCAATGTTGAAATAGTTCTCCATCATTTATTTCTTCTTTGCTATCTCCCTCCTCTATAATCATATCCTTTGGGTTTTTTTTCTCTTTCTATGGCTTCTTGTTGTGCATGGATTACCTCTTCCTCACTAGGTGCTACATTGAATGTGGGTCTCTTTTGTGGTGTTTCAAGGTCATTTTGCCTATAGCCCCACGAGCCACCTTCGTCATTCATAGTGTTGGTTGGTGGTGTTGTTTTTGTTTGCTTTCATGTTCTTTCTATGTTGTGACCTCGTGGTTGTCATAAACAACTACCAAGCTTTTGTGAATGTTTTGTGACTCCTAACTACAAAAAAAATGCTTTTGTTTTTTGATTTTCTGTTTTAAAGAAAATGAAAGTACATTTGTTTTTGGGATTTTCTGTTTTAAGGAAAATGAAAGTACATTCATTTTTTAGATTTTTTGTTTTAAGGAAAATGAAAGTACGTTTGGTTTTGGGATTTTCTATTGAGTATTCAAGTCTAGTTCACCCATTAAAAAGCATGTATAAAAGTTTCTTAGTCAAAGTTTCTGGTTGCGGTAGGTTTTCACGATGTGCCACATAGGAGGTGGTAACACAGGTCTTCCAGCTAAGAGATCTCCTTTCTCTTTCTCTTTCTATTTCTCTAAGATGTTTGTTGCATTTCTCCACTAGTTTGATGTTTCTTTTGTCTCAAATATGAAACTTCTCAAACTACTAACTATGTATGTTTGTTCTCCCTCAATCAATTCACAGTTTGGTTGTATGACAGCTAGTGTAAGGTTCGGTTGTTAAACTAGAGCAACTGGATGCCAAATGGTTAAATAATTTGATAGTGTGGATGTTTTGATATGGTTGTTGTGATTCTCAAGACCCTAAGGTTTGAGTGATGTTTTGGAGTGATGCTATTCTTGGAACTCAAAATGCTAAAAGGTTTGGATTGATACTATACTTCTAGAGGATATGTTGAGGAAAAGCTTACTTGAACTAGCCTTGAGGTTCAGGTAACTATTAATATCTTAGAAGTGTGGGTGAGGTGATAATCCAAGTTAGTTTGTTTTGATTTTGATTTTGAAAAGTAGGATGGAATGTTGATAGTGGATGAAGGACTATATGACATATCTTGGGTTCCAATTGTTTTGTTTCAACAAAGATCTTATAACCAACTTTGGATCGCTTTTTTTATTTTCAGTAGAACACAGAGCAAAAGGGACAAATTTTGGGCAAAATCAGCTAGTTTTATCAAGTACGGCCAGGTTTTTGTCAAGTGCACTAGATTTTGAAAAGCAAGTGTGGCTAGTAATGTCAAGTGAGGCCTTTGCGGGTGTTACTTCAAATTTTGTGATTTGCATAGTCAGAATGAGTTATTCTGGAAAGTACGACCAATTTTTGATCAAATGTGTTGGGAAATGTTTGTGAATTGCGCCAAAATAAGATCAAGTGCAGCTAGTTCTATAGCAAGTGCACCATTTTTTTCAAAATCAACAGTTTTCATCAGTGGTTGTTAGAAGACAGAGGAAAAAAGTGAGTTGTTTTTGGAAAGTACGACTAGTTTTTGGTCAAGTGTGCTAAAAACAATATCAAAAGCAGCCTTTGTTCAATCTTTGTTTTCTAATTTCAGTATTTGGCAGCAGCTCAGATCATTTTTGTAGTTTTGGATGTTTTTGTTTGATCTGTTTTTGAGATTTGGAAAGTGATAGTCTGCAAGACCATAATCAAAATCTTGTGTGACCTATATTTCTATACCTTTAAGCATGTTTCCCTCTACAAAATCTTGAAGTTCATAGAGGTAGAAATGCTAAATTTATAGTTTCCAATGTTTACTTTTTCCTAATGCAACTTGAAATGTGAGCCTAGATATCTGGAAACCTTCAAAGATGTCATTTTAAGATATCTTTTTGGAATGTAAATAGATGGCTCTTTTCAAAGGATTCACACTAAGTCAAAGGGTTTGTCATTTTTAGAACCATGTTAAGTGCTTGTTTAGATGCGTTCATTTTAAAATAAAGCACAGAGTTTGATGTCAAAGATTCTTGTTGGTAAATGGTTGTTTTTAGAAGACAATCTTAACACCTCAAGGAGTAGGTATGTTCTTCTTAGTAGGCCTTCCTCATGCCCTTCATAGTAGAAGAGATGAATTTACATGCAATTTTTGTAGGATGTTATGGTTGTGTTGTTGATATGTGGTTGTCATTGATGTCATTACTATTAGCATTAGTGCATTTGAAGTTGTATATGTCGAGGATATTGAGAAAAGTGTGATAGAAAGAGTTATAGTTTGTCGGTGGTGAAGTGGTGTTTTGTCTGTCGGTGTGTTTAGTACATTTATGTTCTGAGATTGTGGACTAAAGGGTTTCCTATTGAGTATGTCTAGATTATCCATGTTGAGTTTCAGAGATCCGCATGAAGAGTTGATTGAGTTATGAAGATTTTCATTTTGACAGTTTTTATGTCACTTTAGTTATTGTTCCTAATTGAAGATTATGTGATTTTTGTTAGTTTAGTTGTTATGAATGCTTCTCTGGTGATTCATGATGTTGGTGGATGTTTCTAGTTTATTCTCTATCTTTGTGGCATGTCTACATTGATCGTTGTGCTCATGATCTAAGATATTCTTTCGCGTGTTCATGTTTTCCATGTTCTTAGCGGACATGGTGTTGAAGCGTGTTGTGGATCTTTGAGGAGAAATTAATTAAAGTGTTTTCATGTTGAAGATGTTTTGGTTCCTCACTAAGTTGTGGCTGACTTTGGTTAATTTGCATTAAAATTTATCTATTGTTTTGGGCCAACTATTTGTAATTATTTTATTATCTCTTTGTGGCCAACTTGTAGCGATGTAATTTCTTATTTCGGATATATAAGAGTGGTTTTTTAGTCAAATTAAAGTGTTCTTGTGAGCAAGCACGTGCAACTAATGTTCTAATCATTTGAAGGAAGAGCAAAGAGTGAAGAAAAGTGAAGAAGTGTTTGTGTGCTTAACTAAAACTGTAATCAAGCATTAGCATATGCTATTTTCTCTATTCAAATCCAGATGATTTTAATTTGAATCTTTTTGTAAGACAGTGAATCTTCATTTGTATTTGAGCAGTGAGCTCTAGGCAGTGTGCCTGAATGCATGTGCACTCCCCATTTATTCTTCTTATACTTTTAACAGGGTATAATCTTGTGGACTAACCTCCACTGTGGTTTTTCCCCTAACAGGGTTTCCACATAAAATTCTTGGTGTTATGTGTGTTTTTGATGTGTTTTTGATTCATGCTTTCATTGATATTCATCATATCTGAGATTAAGGATTAATAAGTTTAATAAGTTTGAAATTTTGTGACAACTGATTCACCCCCCCTCTCAGTTGTCTGCCCTTGTGTTGCCAACAATTGGCATCAGAGCTTATGGTTCCTTGGAAGAAGTTTAACAGCTTGAGGTGATCTCGGATGGCGAAATACAAGAAGGATAGTCTGAGATTTGATGGAACAAATTATTCTTTGTGGAAGACTCAAATGGAATGCCATTTGAGATGCATTGGTGAACCCTCTTAGAGCATTACAAGTAATATGTATGTTATTCCACCGAATGGTCCTACTACTTCTATTGAGATTAGAGATTTTGAGTATAATATGAGGGCTATGGAAGCACTGTTGAGCACCTTGACTGATACTAAGATGACTAATGTTATGGATCTGAAGATTTCTTATGAGATATGGAAAAATTTGGAAACCTTGTATGAAGGTGATGCTAATGTGAAGATTGTTAAGTTGTAGAGTCTGAAAGGGAAATATGAAATGTTGAGAATGGGTGATCATGAAAATGTTACTACTTTCATGAAAAGAGTAAATGAACTTGTATGTGGTATCAGATGTGCTGGTGGAAAGTTGGATGAATCAGAGATTGTTTCTAAAGTGCTTAGATCTTTTCCTACTGCTTATAAATTCAAAGCTACAGGTATTGAAGAGCTTCAGACTGTAACAAATGTAACCGGAGATATGTTGGTCAGTAAGTTGACTGCTTTTGAGTTGAGTGAATTTGGTGATGCCCTTCCTAAGGTTGAATTTGCATTCAAGGCTACTACTTCTGGAAGAGATAGACAGAGATATGATCTGGGTGAGAGTTCATCTAGAAAGACATTCGAGTATGAGGATGAAATCAGATAGATTGAAGAAGAAGAAAGAGAGTTGGAAGAGTTCGAAGCACTTATTGTCAAAAGAGTACCGAGAGGAAAAGGTATGTATGAAGGAAAATTGCCTCTTAAATGTTTCTCTTGTAACAAGATAGGTCATTTTGTATCAAGGTGTCTGGAAAGAGCTTCTAAACCAAGATATAACAAGCCTAAATTTCAAAAGAAGTGTTACTATGTTGTTGATGAAGGTGTGACATATGATGAATCTTACAAAAGTGAAAATGAATGGGTGTTTATTGCTATCAAGGAAAATGATTCTATATCTATTGAATCTGCTAGTTGTATAAATGTGGAGAAAGCCCTAGCTGCTCGAGTTGAAGAGAAAGATGAATGGGTGATTGATAGTGGATGTTCACATTACATGACTGGAGACAAAAGTAAGTTTGTAAGCTTGGAAAAGTATGATGGTGGTGTTGTGAGATTTGGTGATAATACAACTGTTGTGATCCATGGAAGAGGTTGCATTTCTCTTGATGGTAAGAATAACACTAATGATGTCATGTATGTGGAAGGTCTAAAAAATAATCTTTTAAGTGTTGGTCAAATGGTTGATAAGGGTCACAATCTTCAGTTCAATGGTGGAAAGTGTAGAATATTGGGATGTTCTGGAAATGTAATTGTATCAGGTACAAAAACAAAAGGTAATATCTTTCATCCCAATGTTGCTAGTAAAATTTGTTTGATTTCTCAAGTTGATGAGAGTTGGTTGTGGCATAGGAGAATGTGTCATGTTAACTTTGATAACATTGTCAAGATAAGTTCTACTAAAGCTATGAGAGATCTACCTAAGATTGTAAAGCCTACTAATGCCATATGCAAGGAATTTCAATTGGGGAAGAAAACTAGAATTTCATTTTGAAGCAAAACTAGAATTTCATTTCGAAGCAAACAACATTGTTCAAAAGAATTGTTGGAACTTGTGCACACTGATCTATGTGGTCCCTCTAAAATCAAAAGTTTACAAGGTTAGAGGTATTTCATGTTGCTTATTGATGATTATTCAAGAATGATGTGGGTTGCTTTCTTAAGGGAGAAATTTGAAGCTCTAGAGAAGTTCAAGATCTTTAAGGCTATGGTTGAGATAGAGACTGGTTTGAAGATTAAATGACTAATATTAGATAGAGGTGGTGAATTCACTTCCAATGATTTTAATTTTTTTTGTGAAGAACATGGAATAAAGAGACTGTTATCTGCACTGCAGACCCCTCAACAAAATGGAGTTGTGGAAAGGAAGAACAAAATAGTTCAAGATGCTGCTAGAACTATGATGCTGGAAGGAAATGTCCCTCATATCTATTGGAGAGAAGTTGTGAGTATTGTTGTGTATATCCTCAACCGGGTACAAATCAAAGGTGATATTGGTAAGACTCCTTTTGAGCTATGGTCTAGTCATAATCCTACTATTAGATACTTCAAAATATTTGGGAGTAAATACTTTATCATAAGAGATGAAGATATAGAAAAGTTTGATGCTAGGAGTGATGAAGGAATCTTCTTGGGTTATTCTACTAAAAGCAAGGCCTACTGGTGTTACAATAAGAGATCGAAGAAAATGGTTGAAAGTGCAAATGTTAAGGTTGATGAAGACATTCTTGCACCATCTAGAACCTGTGCATATGATTTTAATGATCAGAATGATAGTACAAACAAAGACAAGCAAGTTCAGACTACAAATCAAGTGCAAATTAATCTGGTGAATCAAGAAGATCAAGAGGAAGAAGAAACTGGTGAAAGAATAGAAGAGAGATCAGAAGAGCCTGAAATTCAAGAACATTATAAGAAGACTCTGAGGTATGTAAGATTGAATCATTCATAAGATCAAATTATTAGTGATAAGAGTAAAGGTTTCTAGACTAGAAGAAGAATTGTAGAAGACTATTGCTTGGTTTCAAAGACTGAGCCTACTAGTGTGAATGAAGCATGCAAAGATGAGCATTGGGTTGAAGCAATGAAAGATGAGCTACAACAAATTGAGAAGAATGATACATGGATTCTTGTTCTTACACCTAAGAATAAAAATGTAATTGAAAATAAATGGGTCTTTAGAAACAAAATAAATGAGCAAGGTGCAGTGGTTAGAAACTGTAGACACCTAAATTTGGACACTTAATTTATCCAAATTTATCCCCTTTCGTCTAAACATCCTCATATCCACATTAATTAAGTAATATCACTATTATTTAATTAATCCCTCTAAAGTTCTTCTAATCTCTAAGGTATATAGATAAATAATTAAATACCTTCCCCCTTTCATCAAATGAATTAAATAAATATGCCATTTATTTAATTCCCTTTATGTCACATCCTCCATCATTTTTATCTAATCATAATCCATCTTCTAATCTCATCATTAGGGGTGTGCACATGCCTAATCCTTGATTAGGATGTGTCACATCCTCCAACTTTTGCAGAGTTGGCCTCTAATCTCTCTTATCCACCTAACCCTCCTTTAATCATTTACTAACTAGCCTAATCAACCTCTCAAAAAAATTTAATTCTTTTTATCCTTCCAAAGAATATTAAATTCCTTTTACTCTTCCCCATGTGATCTTTGACTTGTCGCATCAAGTCACATGTGAAATCTAACCCTCTTATAATCTTCATTAATAGTCTAATCAAGTACTTGCACAACCTTAATCGCTTAATTGAGTCAACCCTATTAAATGCTTTCTCCTTTTGGACAAGGCACACTATTCCCTATGTGAATTTTTAATTCACGTTTAATCCCCCAATGCATCACTTGGAATTTAAAATTCTTTTTCCCATTCCCATGTGGATATTTGAGGAATTTTTAATTCCTCACATGTCCTTTCACCCACATGGGGACAAGCACCTCCTTTATGAGGAGATCTTGTCCCAATCCCAAGGTACTATGTACCACCTCCATGTCATGTACTATCCTCTCCACCTCATGACCACATCACCCTTTTTAGGCCATATCACTTGCCACATGTCAAAATGTGAGGGCTTGTGAGTTCTCAATTCACCTTAGCCCTACATCTTGATCTTGGTGGCTCAATCCTGACCACCCATTTCCTTAGAGATTTTTAAAATCTCTATAAATACCCCCTCTTTTCTCTCATTTTGGGGAGATCATGCATTGTAGCCAAACTCTTGCAAAAAATTTCTAAAATCCATACTTAGCCATTTTCATACTTGCACCCACTTGCATTCATCTTCATATCATCATCTAGCTTGCATCTCTTGCCATCCAAGGAGCATACAACACTGAAGATCAAAAGGCCAACCAAAGGATCGATTTGAGACAAGGTAAAAGGTTTCATTTGTTGTCTTTACTTTGTATTGAATCCGACTAGGCTAATCTTGAGGTGTAGGTAGCTTTTAGTGTTATTTGCATTCTCTTGTTTGTTGTTCATTTTATAGCACCCAATTTTGACCTATCACATTTCTGTCATGCTTGGTGGGACCCACAAACGGGTCTCTTGCTTTTATGTTTTCTGTTTTTAACTTTTTGTAGGTACAGGGCACGGAGGGGTGGACCTGACCTACCAGACAGGCGGACCCGCCCTCCACAAGAAAACTTGACCCTCTCCAGGGGTGGACCTACCCTTCCCAGATTGCAGAAAGTGGTTTTTGAAAAAAAAATTCACAAAGGGGCGGACCCAACCTAATAGACAGGTGGACCCACCCTCCACAGGCGAACCTAACCCTCCCCAGGGGTGGACCTGCCCTCCCCAGACTGCAAAAATTGTTTTTTTGGAACTTTTCACGAAGGGGCGGACCCGACCTAACACATAGGTGGACCTGACCTAACAGACACCCGGATTTTCCCCAGACAGCTAGATCTGCCCTCAAAGATAGCTGAATTTTCCCTAGACAGTTTTTTTCAAAAGGTAAAATTTCACTTTTTTAGCAATTTTTTGGCTATTTTTAAGGATTCTTACCCCCTAATTAGGAACATAGTTTAATTAAAAGGTGTCAATCAACCTTGTGTGCTATGTTTTTGGGTGAGCTATTTGATGTATCCAATCCCCTTGCACCATTCGATGAACCTGGGTGACGAGAAATCGTAGCTTACCACATCTTTTGAGTCTACCTATTTTACTTTTCTTAGTGGGACTTGTTTGGGGATTTCATCACCCCAAGGGATGATTCCAACCACATGTACCAGCAGGGTATATAAAGGGGGGAGAGTGAAAGTTGTACCTCAATCCAACCACATTGTAATTGGCAAAGCATCGAGATGATGTGAAGAGTTGGTCAGAGCCTTCTGGGTTCCCGACTCACACTTGTAACGGGTTGGTGTTCACGGTTTGGGCCTCACATACTAGGTGTATATCGAGGACTCCCTAGTAACCATGTTCACTCTAAATTAGAAGACTTTGTTGACCATTTCCTCTCTACTAGACTTAGGCTTGTGATTTTTTGATTTGTCTTCTTTGTGTGAAACCAGTGATTGTCTGATTTCCTTCACTTTTCCATAGCCTTTTGATTGATGATTGTTGTGTTTTCAGTCCTTTGCCTTGGTCTTTTTTTGTCAAAAGTCAAGTTAAACCTTCCTTGGGTGGACTTTCCCTCATCCAGGGGTGGATTTGACTTAAAAATCAGTCCTTTGGGCCCTATCTTGGTGGATTTTGACCAAATTTTGCTCCTTGGGCAGACTTTCCCTCACCCAGGGGTGGACTTGACCTATTCACCTACCTGTTTCAAGCCAATTTTGACAAAATTTGATCAGTTTTGCTCCTTGGGCGGACTTTCCCTCACCCAGGGGCGGACTTGACCTATTCACCAACCTATTTCAGGCCTATTTTGACAAAATTTGATCAGTTTTTCTCCTTAGGTGAACTTGCCCTCATCCAGGGGTAGACTTGACTTTCAAACCAATGCTTTCAGAGTTAGTTCTAAGCTAATTTGATCAGTTTTGCTCCTTGGGTGGACTTGACCTTCAAACTAGTGCTTTCAGAGTCAGTTCTGAGCTAATTTGATCAGTTTTGCTCCTTGGGCGGACTTGCCCTCACCTAGGGGCGGACTTGCCCTAAAAACTAGTCCTTTGGAGCCTATTTTTGACAAAATTTGATCAGTTTTTCTCCTTGGGCGGACTTGCCCTCTCCTTGGGCAGACTTGCCCTACTAACTAGTCCTTTGGGAGCTTGTTTTGGCCATTTTTGACCAGCTTTTGCTCCTTGGGCAGACTTGCCCTCTCCTTGGGTGGACTTTCCCTGACCTCTACTCAGCCGGATTTGCCTTGACCTCTACTCAGGCAGATTTTCCCTAACAGACAACCATATATGCCCTGCCATTTTCACACCATTAACTCATTTTTCTCTGTTCAAGCACCAATCTTCTCAATTTTTTGTGCTCTTTCCAATGACATATACCACTTCATACTTTTGAGCAACTTTTTTTCCTTGGGCGAACTTTCCCTCTCCTTGGGCAGACTTGACCTGACCTCTACTCAACCGGATTTTCCCTGACCTCTACTTAGGCAGATTTTCCCTAACAGACAACCATATATGCCCCGCCATTTTCACATTGTTAACCCATTTTTCTCCGTTCAAGCACCAATCTTCTCAATTTTTCGTGCTCTTTCCAACGACATATACCACTTCATACTTTTGAGCAACTTTTTTTCCTTGGGCGGACTTGACATGTTAACAGGTCCTTTTGGAGCCTATTTTGACTATTTTTGACCAATTTTAGCTCCTTGGGTGGACTTTCCCTCTTCTTGGACGGACTTGCCCTACTAACCAGTCCTTTTGGACCTTGTTTTGGCCATTTTTGACCAACTTTTGCTCCTTGGGCGGACTTTCCCTCTCCTTGGGTGGACTTGCCCTGACCTCTACTCAACCAAATTTGCCCTGACCTCTACTCAGGCAGATTTTCCCTAACAGACAGCCATATATGCCCCACCATTTGCACATTGTTTACCTATTTTCCTCCGTTCAAGCACCAATCTTCTCAATTTTTTGTGCTCTTTCCAATGACATATACCACTTCATACTTTGGAGAAGTTTCCCAGGGCACCTTTTCCTTCCCCATTTGCCTTCTCGAGGAGGCATACCCTACCATTCTCTTTCAATCTTTTGTCATAAACCTTCCCTTGCGAGACTGGGGCATCCCCTCTAGACATCCCCTCCAGACAACCATACTTTCCCTCCTCCATAGCCATACCCGCCCTCCTTCGGAGCCATACCTTCCCTCCTTAACAGTCCCAATTGATCATCTACTCATTCCGAGTAATCTATCATTCATTATGAGCCTTCAAATTCTTGTTTTGAGAATCATTCATCCATTGTGGGTAGTTGTTTACTCGTTTCAAGTAATCATTAATCCGTTCTGGTCAATCATTTACTCATTCTGAGTAAATGTTCATCCATTTCACACATCCTTTCATCATTCTGAACTCTCATTCTATCATTTTGATCATCTGTTTACTCATTCTGAATAAACATTCATCCATTTAACACATCCTTTCATCATTCTAAACTCTCGTTCTATCATTTTGATCATCCATTTACTCATTCCGAGTAAATGTTCATCCATTTAACACATCCTTTCATCATTCTAAACTCTCATTTTATCATTTTGATCATCCGTTTACTCGTTCCAAGTGAACGTTCATCCATTTAACACATCCTTTCATCATTCTGAACTCTCATTTTATCATTTCGATCATCCATTTACTCGTTCTAAGTAAACATTCATCCATTTTGCACCTTTGTCTATCATTTCAAACTCTCGTTCTATCATTCTGATCATCTATTTACTCGTTTCGAATAAACGTTTCAAACCTCCTTCCTATCATTTTGAACTCTTGTTCAAATAGTCCTAATCAATCATTTACTCATTCTGAGTAATCTTTCATCAATTCCAAACTTTCATCTTCCCGTTTCGAGAATCATTCATCCATTGTGAGCAGTTGTTTACTCGTTCTGAGTAGTCGTTCATCCATTCTGATCAATCGTTTACTTGTTTTATCCATTTTTATCATTTGTTCCTCTAATCAAATCATCGTTTTCCCCATCCAAATCCCCTAAACTTCATCTTAGGTTATTATCCAAATTGACCTAAGTGTTTGATCTGATCATCATCATCAAAATCTACTTAGGATTGTCATATGTCCTAAGTTAATCATCATCATTGGACCAATCAATCCATTTTCAATCAAAAAGTGGATTCGGTGTTGTAATCATCCATTTATCCTTCAATCTGATCAATCAGTACCCTAAGTCACCTAGGATAATCTCTGAATGGGGTTTGCAGTCCCTTCCATCATCCTATCTAATCTATCAATCAATCTTATCCAATCCAATCCAATTGCATCCCTATCCAATCACCTTCGACCCAATCAATCTACTTCCATCTCGAAGCAAATTCGGTGTCGTAATCATCCTTTGATAATCCAATCTGATCATCAAAAATAATCCCATTGCATCATCCAATCATCCTAATCTGAGCTTTAATCCAATCTTTATCTGAGCTTGACCTAAATCCTGATTTGAGCTTTAGTCCATTCCCATCCAAAATCTTCGAACCATCTTTATCCTTTCATTATCATGGATCCTTATCCTCCATCAATAGTGGTCAAGGGAAACCCTAATTATGTTGACAATGATAATGAAAGTCTTGTTGATCAAGAAGAATGTGAGATAGATTCCCTTGACACTATCATTGCTAGTAAGCTTTCTCCACCCACTTTCCAAAATCCAATCACCCCTTCGAGTTATCCCATTATGTCTTCATCCATGCCTAATCATGCTCCTTATGATACCATTGACAAGGGATACCCATCATATCCTTCATCTACATCATCCTCTTATCCTAGTTTTCCATCACAATACCCCCATCCTAATCCCTCGTCCACATCCTCCTATCTCAATCCTTCATCTGCATATACCCACTACCTCAATCTTCCATACCAATCTGCTCACCCTAATCCTACATTCGCACCTTCCTATTCTAATCCAACATCCACACCAACCTATCCTTATCCTAATCTGACATCCACATTTCCATATCTCCATCTACCACCTCAGCCTTCCCATCCTAATCCGCCATCCCCATACCCTTACTACAATCCACCACCCGCATCCTCGTGTCCTAATTCACCATGCCAATACCCCTATCTTAACCTTTCACCTAATCCCCCATCTATTCCCAGTCCTGCATCCAATCCCATTCCCCTATCTAATCCTTTTCCACCAATCTCTAGTCCTAATCCCCTACCAATCCCTAATCCTTCATCCACTCCTACCTCGCCATCCAAACCCAGAGTATGCAAGTTTCTCACTTCAAAAGTTCTCCAAGGAATTATGACAAGGAAGACATCTCCCACTCCACACCTCGAAGCCGTGGAATCATACCATCCCAACCCATCATCCACGTTCATTAGTGACGAGGCCCTTCTCCACCCAACACCTATCATTGATGATACCACCCCTCGCACCACTCAAACCATCGAAACCATCACATCCCCTGAATCCACTGAGCCACCATCCACTACCATCACATCCACCGAATCCATTGAACACCCACCTCCTACTCCAAGAGTCGCCAAACCCATCGACAACACCCAAATCCAATCCACCAAAATCCATTCCCATGAATGTTTTGAATCCTCCATCCCTCCATCCTCCCCACTTAAAGAGTCCCACCAAGACTCCATTATCATGCCTCTCACACACGATGAGTCATGCCAAGAGCCTAATCCAAATCATGCTGACATATCCCCTTCACCAGATCAAGATCCTACCATCCCATCTAGTCCATCTCAAGATCACAGTCCCCCATCCATTCCATCCCATGATCCCCTCGTCATTCAAGATTTCATCGCTCCATCTCCATCTCCATCGCATGAGCCCACTACCACAAGCTCAAATCCTATCATATCCACTAATCCCTCTCCTGATAACACCCATCCAAATGTTTCTATCCCATCATCTCCCTCTCATGATCCCCCATCATCACCTAAAACTACTATCCCTACACCACTTGCATATCCCCTTGGTACTCTCACATTCTTCCATGGTGGCCTCCTTGCAGAAGAAAAGCAGAGTGTATTTACCACCCATCATCCTCCACCTAATAATGGACTCGCATCATGTTTTCAGAATAACAAAAATCCTATCATGGATCACATGCTCAAGAAAATGAACTATCGAGGAAAAGGTCTAGGCCTTCATGAGCAAGGTATTTTAGAGCCCATTCAAGTCAAAGAACAAATCTGAATGCAAGGTCTTGGACCTATTTCCCAAGACTCACAATCTAAAGATGGTACAACCTCTAGATATCCTCAGTGAGCCTTTTCCAAAAGAAATGTCAGCTCTTCCCATCGCTCCACCACATCATATGCTTCCATCCCTCCTCCTTCATCGTATCACCTCAAAACAACTATCCATATTTCTCCTTCATCTGCTCCATCCATTTTGGGTCCTTACATACCTCCATCCACCATCTCTTGTCCTTCATCTACTCTATCCATCTTGGGTCTGTATATCCCAAGATCACCTCCTCCATCTCATCCTTTCACCCATCCAACACCTATCCATGTCATCCATTAGAAAAATTCCTCTCGCATGTCCCCTAATCAGGATCAACAAAGGCACATACCTGCCCACCCTCCATCCACATATAATAGTCATAATTTTACCCCCATCACTCCACATCATCCACCTCCTCGCACCCATCCCATCACTATCAAAAGCACTTTGGATGTTAAAGAAAAAATACATAAATCCAAACATCCACATGAATCTAAGTATCCCCATGTCCCCTCTAAAAGACATGGTGAAGAGAAGAAAAATTTAAATCCAAATCAAACCCATCAGCCACAAAGGCCCACCCAAGCAAAAATCAAAACCATGTGGATCCCAAAGAAAAAAGATACAATGCCATCAAATGAAAAATATGTCAGAACATCCAAAGTAGCTAATCCAAAAGCTAATCATACACCCCTTTCATATCCTAAGCCTGTTTTGGGTCCCTATGTCCCAAAATTCACTATTCCATCTCCTCCATTATCCCCACATTCTCCATCCATTCATCCTTTAATCTTTCCACATCCACCACTACATGTGCCAATGTTGGTCCTGAACTCACCACCCCATCATATATCCACCCCATCATTCTATCCATACCCCTTGCAGCATCCCATCCATTATCCCATGTATCTCCCCTCTCAAACCCCTCTAATTCATCCTTTTGCATAATCCATTTATCCTAATAAGGTTGTACTAACCTCTTACAGTTGCTTCAAGCATGGGCTCTTAATACCTCATATAGAACTTGATGCTTGAGTCCTTCATCCATATCCTTATCCATATCCCTCTGCATTCTATCCAAAAAGCCAAAAAAAGTTGAAAAATCCAAAAAAAAAAGTCAAAAAATAAATCAAAAAATTAAAAAAAAAAATAGTAAAGATAAATAATATGTCCAATGGTGAAAACTTGGAAAACAAGTGCCTTGGATAAGTACCATGATGAAAACCTGGAAAATGGGCGTCATGCGTAAATCCCCATCTACACTTGGGGATAGCTCCCTGGTATGCATTCCCTCCATCTGCTATGCTTCCTGCTATGCACCTGTCTTCTTGCTATACATCCTTTTCATTCATCCCCTCCATCCTACCAATCTTACACATCTTGCTTGGAATATCTCATTTATCCCAATCCTTCCATCCTCCTTGTGATCTTGATAACAATAGGGGAAAACATATAAGCATGCTTTGGACACCTCTTCACATACATTCCCCTTGTCCGCACACTATCCTCCTCTAGTTATCTCCTTCATTTTCCTATCTTCCATCTCTCATGCCTCATTATGCATGACATATCTAGAGTGGGGCCATTTATCTTCCTTTGTGATATCATCCTTGGATACATCATTCATTCCATCATAACAATCCCTCCCATTTCCCCATCCTCATCCTCTTATTGTTGTATCCATCTCCCCATCCCTATCTTCCTATCCTTCCAGCCCTTGTCATCAATCCATTTGGCCACCTTTTCCTCATCATCCGTCCAAACAAGCATTTTCCTCCCCCCCATCTTCTATCCTCATCCCATCTCATAATCCCTTGTCATTGGTATCTAGCTATAAGCTACTCTCCATGCAACCCAATGCCATCTATCTTATCATCATCACTTCCGCTTCTTTTACACATCTTCTCAACCTCATATCCTTTCTCATCATTCATCTTTCCCCTTTTTTTGTCGATCCACCTATGTCCCCGACCCTGCCCTGGGCACGGGCGTACTTTCCCGGGCCCACAGGCGGACCCGCCTTGGTCTATGGGCGAACTCGCCCAGGTCCATCCTCGGGCGGACCCGCCCCGGCTCTGGCGGACCTACCCTAGTCCATGGGCGGACCCGCCCCAATCCATGGGCGGACTCGCCCTTCAGGCTTTTTTTTTTTTGTTATCCTCTATGGGTCATCGTTTCATCACCAAAATCACCTCCTCCATCATCAGAGTCCATATTTCTCCATCGAGCCATCCATCTCAATCATCTAGACTTCATTTCGAGAGTTTTTTATTTTTATGCTAAAACTTCCGAAAGCCATAACTTTTGACTCGGGTGTCCATTTGAGCTGAAATTTTATGGGTGGTTGCATTCTGAGATGGAATGTGGAATCCCAACAAATGGAAGTCCCTCAAATCCCATTTCACCACATTTTTGAGGCCTCAAACTTTTGTCTTGACACTCAAAATTGCAATTTAGTGTTTTTTTTTCAGTCTCTCGAAAAATCTTTTTTGTCAATAACTCAAAATGCATGTCTCAAATTTGGGATGTTAGTTGGCAATTAATGCTATCTTTTTTTTGGGTATTTTTTGGGAAAAAATTGGATTCTCAAAAGTATGCCCATCAAGTTTCCTAAAATGGCAAAATTTGACAATTTTTGAAAATTGCCAAATCTAGAAAAATCTGATTATCAACACCTTACGTCCCTTAAACTCCAAAACTTGGTGTAGAATCTATCCTCCTCCAATCATTCTCATATTCAATCCACCCCTACTCTGAGCTTTCATCTAATCCCAATCTGAGCTTAACCGAAACCCTAATCTGAGCTTTGGTCCATCTGCAGTCAAGATATTTGGATATCGAAACAAATCTTAAGATCCCTCCCACCATATTCTTCAACTTTTTTCTATTAATCCATTCTAATCATCCATTCACTCATTTTGAGTAAACATTCATCTTTTTTGAACCTTCAGCTATCATCTCAAACATCTATTTACTCGTTCATCCATTCTGAACCTCCTTCCTATCATTTCGAACTCTCATTCAACAATCCCGATCAATCGTTTACTCGCCCTGAGTAATATTTCATCTATTTGAAGCCTTCATCTTCTAGTTCCAGGATTTATTCATCTATCCATCCTATCATCCTCCCAATTCATCTCTTGATAACTATCCCATCCCTGAGCTTTGTGATCACCATCATCCTATCTAATCTAATATGTCTATATTGTCCCATCATGTCGATCCAATCATTTTACCCCCTTATCTAGGGTTATCTCATCATCTTTTCTCCATCACTTTTCTTTGGCCTTTTGTCGAACTACATTGGCCCTGCACTTTCACATAGGCAAGGTTGATCATTTGATCCACCCCCGGGGTTCTATCCATCTGTTCCTTTATCACCTATCATCAGTCTTTCTACTTTGTCCATTTGATCCACCCCCGGGGTTCTGTCCATTTGTTCCTTTATCACCTATCATCAGTCTTTCTAATTTTTCCATTTGATCCTTTATCATCTATCATTAGTCTTCATCTCTTGTTCCTATTGTCTGTCCCATCTTGGTCATCCATCAAGGTCTTCATCATCCTCTTTCCACTTTGTCCATGATTGATCATCAGCCTTTTATCCAGCTACGAGGGCTCTACGCTCCCATGTAGGCAAGGCTAATCTTTGATCGGCCCCTGAGTCCCTAGGTCACTAGGATGTGTCAGTCTCCTATCTTGTGTCATGTCTCTTGTGTCGTGTCATCAAACTATGCCCTTATCTAGTTGGTTCTTAACAAACGAGATCCACTTGTATCAGCAGATCTAATCGGTCCTAAATATCCTGTGTCATATCGGTCTTGTAGTTTAGTATCCATCATCGGTCTCAATAGGATGCATCCTTCCTAACAAACCTCATCAATCCCATCCATCCCCGTGATCCTATGGCAAAGGACGTTTGAAATTGATTATAATATTTTGATGCTTTTGGCTTTTGTTTATCATTTGATCTCTCTATCATCACTTGTCATGGTCACCTTGATCCATCATATCATGGTTTGCTTTGACTAGTCAACATAGGGGTGTATCTTGATCTTTTCTTTGTCTTCTTGGTTGTCCCACGTAGTACCCACCAAGATCCTTGAGGTCTTGTGTTACGTTGGGGCATCCTTATGTGCTTGTGGTTATCCCAATACCTGGCCCGACCAATGTCACCACGACTTTGGGGTGTTGGGATAGCCTTCTTGTTCATTATGCTTGTTTTATGCATTAGACATTAATCTGCCTTGGTTCTTCATATCCTAGCATCTTTTGTCTTATGCTATAGCAAAAATCAATGCTCTGACAATGGAAAATTGCATTTGGATTGAATTTCATCTTCATCCTTTCATCTATCAAACTCACCCCCCATCCATTCATCCTTCATCACTCTCCCCTCCCAATCTCCTGCCACCTTTTCATCCTTTCTTACCTGTCACTTCACATCATCTTCTTCATCTCCCCTTGCATCATCTCATCCATTTCGAGAGCACACTCGTGTTCTCTTGAACCCACCTGTCCTCTTGAGGGGGCATCCTCAATCCCTAACTTTCATCTTCACCCCCATCATCTTCCTTCCTAGTCAATCCTTTGATGACTGGGGCATCTTTCCCAATCTAACCATCTTCTTCTAGGTTCTATGTTCTAATATTCTTTGAAATGATGCTACTTCGTAACAGCATCTCAAAGAGGGGAAAAATGTAGACACCTAAATTTGGACACTTAATTTATCCAAATTTATCCCCTTTCGTCTAAACATCCCCGTATCTACATTAATTAAGTAATATCACTATTATTTAATTAATCCCTCTAAATTTCTTCTAATCTCTAAGGTATCTAGTTATATAATTAAATACCTTCCCCTTTCATCAAATGAATTAAATAAATATGTCATTTATTTAATTCCCTTTATATCACATTCTCCATCATTTTTATCTAATCCTAATCCATCTTCTAATCTCATCATTAGGGGTGTGCACATGCCTAATCCTTGATTAGGATGTGCCACATCCTCAAACTTTTACAAGTTGGCCTCTAATCTCTCTTATCCACCTAACCCTCCTTTAATCATTTACTAACTAGCCTAATGAACCTCTCAAGGAATTTTTAATTCTTTTGATCCTTCCAAGGAATATTAAATTCCTTTTACTCTTCCCCATGTGATCTTTGACTTGTCACATCAAGTCACATGTGAAATCTAACCCTCTTATAATCTTCATTAATTAGTCTAATCAAGTACTTGCACAACCTTAATCGCTTAATTGAGTCAACCCTATTAAATGCTTTCTCCTTTTGGACAAGGCACTCCATTCCCTATGTGAATTTTTAATTCACGTTTAATCCCCCAATGCATCACTTGGAATTTAAAATTCTTTTTCCCATTCCCATGTGGATATTTGAGGAATTTTTAATTCCTCACATGTCCTTTTACCCACATGGAGACAAGCACCTCCTTTATGAGGAGATCTTGTCCCAATCCCAAGGTACTATGTACCACCTCCATGTCATGTACTATCCTCTCCACCTCATGACCACATCACCCTTTTTAAGCCATATCACTTGCCACATGTCAAGATGTGAGGGCTTGTGAGTTCTCAACTCACCTTAGCCCTACATCT
The DNA here is from genome assembly GCA_007258455.2 of Sequoia sempervirens. Classification (NCBI taxonomy): domain Eukaryota; kingdom Viridiplantae; phylum Streptophyta; class Pinopsida; order Cupressales; family Cupressaceae; genus Sequoia; species Sequoia sempervirens. Next base: position 1,070,218,758 of record VDFB02271358.1, on the reverse strand, counting down.
TGATCTTGGTGGCTCAATCCTGACCGCCCACTTCCCTAGATATTTTCAAAATCTCTATAAATACCCCCTCTTTTCTCTCATTTTGGGGAGATCATGCATTGTATCCAAACTCTTGCAAAATTTTCCTAGAATCCATACTTAGCCATTTTCATGCTTGCACCCACTTGCATCCATCTTCATATCATCATCTAGCTTGCATCTCTTTCCATCCAAGGAGCATACAACACCAAAGATCGAAGGGCCAACCAAAGGATGGATTCGAGACAAGGTAAAAGGTTTCATTTGTTGTCTTTACTTTGTATTGAATCCAACTAGGCTAATCTTGAGGTATAGGTAGTTTTTAGTGTTATTTGCATTCTCTTGTTTGTTGTTCATTTTCTAGCACCCAATTTCAACCTATCACAGAAACAAAGCAAGACTGGTTTGTAAGGGATATTCTCAAATGGAAGGAATTGATTTTGAAGAGACTTTTGTCCCTATTTCTAGAATTGAAGCCGTGAGATTGTTTCTTGCTTATGTTGCTTACAAAGATTACAAGGTTTATCAGATAGATATCAAGTCTACTTTTTTAAATGGTGAATTGGAAGAAGAGGTATATGTTGAGCAACCTGATGGATTTTAGTTGACTGATCAGGGAGATATGGTTTGTCGGTTGAAGAAAGCATTGTATGGACTTAAGCAAGACCCTAGAGCATGGTATGCAAGATTGGACAAGTATCTGCTGAAGCTTGGATTTAATAAAGGTACTATTGATAGTAATTTGTATTTCAAGAATGATGATAAAGATTTGATTGTGGAAGTTTTTGTTGATAATATCATTTTTGGAGGAGATGATAGCTTGTGCATGAAGTTTTCTAATGATATGTAGAATGAATTTGAGATGTCAATGATTGGAGAGATGAAATTCTTTTTGGGATTGCAAATTACTCAATTAGACAAAGGAATTTTTATATCTCAGTCCAAGTATGTGAAGGAATTGTTGAAGAAATTGGGTATGGAAGATTCAAAGCTTGTTGGTACACCTATGGTGATCGGATGCAAGTTGACACAAAATGATGATTCTCCGAAGGAAAATCAAACAAGATATAGATCAATGATTGGTGGATTACTATATTTGACTCAAACTAGACCTAATATCATGAATATTATATGTATTGTTGCTAGATTTCAAGCCGATCCTAAGGAATCTCATGTGACTGTTGTGAAGAGAATTTTTAGATTCTTAAAGGGAACAGTTGATTTTGGTCTATGGTATGCTAAAGATGATGATCTTACTTTAAGTGCCTTTACTAATGTTGATTGGGAAGGAGATGTGGATGACATGAAGAGTACTAGTGGTGGATATTTTTCTTGGGAAAGAAGTTAATTTCATGGATGAGTAAAAAGTAGAATGTCATTTCCTTATCTACTACAGAGGCCAAATACATTGTTGCTACTAGCAATTGTACACAAGTATTGTGGATGGAGCAGATGTTGAAGGATATCAGAGTTTTGTATGATGAGCCTATTGCTATATTCTGTGATAATTCAAGTGTTATTAACATTTCTAAGAATTCAGTGTTGCATTCAAAGGCCAAGCATATATCTACCAAGTTTCACTTTTTGAGAGAGAAGGTAAGTGAAAAGGAAGTTAGACTGGAGTATGTGCCTACAAAGGAGCAAATTACAGACATCTTTACAAAGTCGTTACCTAAGGATACTTTTGAGTATCTTAAAGAGAAGTTAGGGGTGATTACCCCTCCTAATTAAAACTAGGATGCATTGTCTTGCATCATTTCATGATTCTCAAAATCTTATCCTGTTTCAGATTGATGTTGTGGTGGCTGCTACTCAGGGGGAGTAGTCAGATGGTTCAAAATTTTAGATATGTGGTTCAAAGTGTAGAGATATTTAACATTGATGTCAAAGTGGGAGAAGAGTAATGTGAAAAATTACTGGTTATCTAGGGAGAAGAGCCTTGTGATGAGAAGAGTCATGTTGAGGAGAGCAAGTGTCAAGAGTTAGTTGCATTGATGGTGTTTTTCGCATCATGTATTGCCATCAATGCCAAAGGGGTATATTTTTGGATGTTGTGGTTGTTTTTCTGATATGTGGTTGTCATTGATGTCAACACTATTAGCATTAGTGCATTTGAAGTTGTATATGTCAAGAATATTGAGAAAATTGTGATAGAAAGAGTTGCAGGTTGCTAGTGGTGAAGTGGTGTTCTATCTGTTGGTTTTTTCAGTACGTTGATGTTTTGAGGTTGTGGACTAAAGGTTTTCTTATTGAGTATGTCTAGATTAGCCATGTTGAGTTTCAAAGATCCACATGAAGAGTTGATCAAGTTATATATATTTTCATTTTGACAGTTTTTCTATCACTTCAGTTATTATTCCTGATTGAAGATTATGTGATTTATGTTAGTTCAGTTGCTATGGATGATTATTTGGTGATTCATGATGCTGGTGGATGTTTCTAGTTTTTTCTCTATCTTTGTGTCATGTCAGCATTGATCGTTGTGCTCGTGATCTAAGATTTTCTCTTGTGTGTTCATGTTTTTCATGTTCTTGGCCAACATGGTGTTGAAGCGTGTTGTGGATCTTCAAGGGGAAATTAATTAAATTTTTTTCATGTTGAAGATGTTGTTTTGGGTCCTCACTAAGTTGTGGCAGACCTTGGTTGATTCACATTGAAAATTATCTATTGTTTTGGGCCAACTATTTGTAATTATTTTATTATCTCTTTCTGGCCAACTTGTAGCAATGTAATTTCTTGTTGCAGATATATAAGAGAGATTGTTTATTCAAATTGAAGTGTGCTTGTGAGAAAGAAAGTGAGAATAATGTTCTAATCATTCAAATGTATAGCAAAGTGTGAAGAAGAGTGAAGAAGAGTGAAGAAGTGTTCATGTGCTTAACCGAAACTATAATCAGGCATTAGTAGATGTTATTTTCTCAGCTCAAATCAAGATGGTTTTAATCTGAATCTTTTAGTAAGACAGTGAGTCTTCATTTATATTTGAGCAATGAGATCTAGGTAGTGTGCCTGAATGCATGTGCATTCCCCATTTATTCTTCCTATACTTTTAACAAGGTATAATCTTGTGGACTGACCTCCACCATGGTTTTTCCTCTAACAGGGTTTCCACGTAAAAATCTTGGTGTTATGTGTGCGTATGATGTGTTGTTGATTCATGCTTTCATTGATATTCATCAAATCTAAGATTAAGGATTTATAAGTTTAATAAGTTTGAAATTCTGTGACAACTGATTCACCCCCCCCCCTCAGTTGTCTGCCCTTGTGTTGCCAACAATTTCATGGGAAAATATAGAGATATGTTAAGAATGAACTCTTAATCTCTATATTTCCTCAAAAAATTGGACATGGCAAGTAACTTCTTGGAAATAAATTCCCAATGCACCACTTTAAAGAACTCATTTGGAAAGACTGGTTGGCCTCTATAACAAAAAGGTTTTAATGATAAAAAACCAAGAACACTCATCGTTTCACTACCATTCATTGGTCACTTGAGACTCTTTAACCATTCCCTTCCACTTAAGGTGTAGGATTGGGTGTAGCATGTTGACGCCTCAAGATTGAAGGTACTTTCTTATGATTTCACAACCTTTGATATAGCTCATCGGTAAACGTACTTTGAGACCTTGCAATGAGTTCTCTAGCGTGGGATGTGTCTCAGAGAAAACCCTCTTTCTAAGGATAAAAGATAAAATTGACCAAAGTGCGAAACTCAAAAATGTCTTTTCGTCACCCAAGATCACCACAAAGACACAAGGGGATAGGATAAAACACATTAGTTTTCCAAACATAGCATACACTTCATTGCAATTTGATTCTTTTTAAGCACCTCGAGCAGTTCTATCCCAAAAATAAAATGAAACAAGGTATGTACAAGAAAGCAATGGTTATTTTTAAAGCACCCAATAGAAGTGTTCTGGATATCAATCAATGAGATAGCAAAGGTGCAAGACAAAAATTTATTTGTTCATTTTAAGCCCAAAATTGAAATGTTCATTCTAAGCCTTGTCTTAATGGTCAACAAAAATAAAACATGTGTTTGTCAATAAAGTGAAAGCACTTTTGGTCAACCAAAATAAAACATTCAAAGCAAAACCAATTGAAAGCTTCAAAACATTCATTTTATAACACCAATTGAAAGTGTTTTGCTTGTAGGTTTCTTCTTTAAGCACCAAATGAAAGCACTCTCTAACTATGAAAGCTTTAAAAAAGGTTCATTTTAGAGCACTAAATTGAAAGTGTTTGTTTTTGGGGTTCGTTTTAATCACCAAATTGAAAGTATTTTTCTAACTTAGAAAGCTTGAAAAAGATTCATTTTAGAGCACTAAATTGAAAGCGTTTGTTTGTGGGATTATTTTTATTGCACCAAATGAAAGCATTCTCTAACTATGAAAGCTTTGAAAGAGGTTCATTTTTAGAGCACTAAATCGAAAGCGTTTGTTTGTGGGATTCTTTTTATTGCACCAAATTTAAAATTTCCTAACTTAAGAAAGCTTTGAAAATTAAAATTTCTTCAACCGTTTGTCTTCCCTACAAAAAAAGCGTAAATGGTTTTTTGGATAAACAAATCCTCCATACACAAACATTAGTACCTATTACACATTCAAATCCAGCGCCCATTAGCATTAGAAATCAAACTTTAAATTGTAGATCTCAGACACAAATTAAAAGGAAAAAAGCACAAGAAAAACAAGCAATAGTGGCCTTTGTCAGAAGTCAAAGGTGACAAGAAATATCAAAAGTGCCCTCTGTCAAAAGACAGAAGTAGAGAAAAAAGTCAATAGCACCAGAAAATAGATCAAGTGCACCACAACTGTGAAAGAAAATGTGAAATTTTTCTAGAACATGTGTGTGAAGATTTTTCCAAAGCACTTTCGGGATCTGCAACTTCAAATGTAGCTCATTAAATTGTTAGTGTTAAGGACCGTGGTCCCATCGAGTGTGCTAGAATGTGTGAGGGGGAAATTCGTAAGTGTAAACACGATAATTGCATTGAATAGAAACTAATCTAAATCAGAAACAATGATCAAGATTCATTCCTTCACTCATGAAATGAAGCTTTCTAAGTTAATGAAAAAAAGCAATGAAATCCTATGATATCAAAATGAATTCAAACACTAAAGAAGCATTGCCATCCCATGTTGGAGTGTGTTCGCGAAGATGTGTTGGGTTATTCGTATCAATGTGAAAGTCGTCATTGTTGTGTGTGAGTGCTTTAAGAACATGTGTGTGTTGATCGAAGGTATGTGTTGAAGCTTTATCAATGTTGCTTATGATCTTGGTAGTACTTCGTTGTACAAAATAGGTTGATTCTTTGATCCATTTTTGTGAGGAAAGAGGTTTGTTATATATAAATTGTGATTTGAAATGGACGATCAAGATCACATAGTAGAATATCTTGATCAACGATTGAAAGATATTGAGAGAAAATAAACATGAATAATCTATGCAAATTGATTGCATAATTAGTGTGATTGAAGAAATAGATTGAATAATTTGTGGGATTGAGAAATAGATTGATCACTCAGGAAATAGATTGATCTATTAGGAAATAGATCAATCAGTTAGGAAATAGATTGAGCAATTAGTAATTTGTAATTTGCTCAATACAAAAGTGGGTGAGGATAATTAATTTAATTGATTTAATTAATTAATAATTTTTGGAGTTGAACGTGCAAATCAAAGTTTCATTTTTGCAAACAAAGTTGCATTTGTTTGATTTGATTTTTGATGATGTTTTGATCAATTTATTCAAATTAATTCAAATTTGGAGGGAAAGTGAGTTAATTAAATTATTATGATTTAATAATTTAATCAACTTAGGGGAATAAAGTGGATTAGCAACATAATTAAATAATTGGAATTATTTAATTAATCAGGAGGAATAAAGTTAGATTAGGACTTTATTAAATAAATGAAATTTATTTAATTGGTCAAATTTGATAAAAAAGTGAATTAATTAAATAATGTTGTTTTATTCAATTAATAGCAAAAATTAGGGTTTTTGGACTTTATTAAATAAGTAAGACATATTATGAATCAAAAAAATAAGTGACACATATTTAATTCGTCAAAAATGATGAAAAGGTGAATTAATTAAATAATGTCATTTTATTCAATTACTAGAGGAATTTAGGGTTTTTTATGCTTTTGTTGTGAAATGTAGTGATGTTCGATGATAATGATGTAAATGATGTGAAAATGTCATTTAAGGTGTGTGATAAGTGATAGGTCAATTTTACATGTCTGTAATAAGAAATGTCAACGCTTATTAAGTGTAAAGCACTTTTTATATATTTTTTTATTTTTTATTAAAAAATCATTGTACGATTGTGCAAACGCGATGTGGGAGGGCGTATAGTCTCCTAGGAAAAAAAATTGCCTTAATAGCTCTTGACACCAAATATGAGCAAATTTTATGTCAAAATTTGTCACCTCAGCCTCTTGAACACAATGACAAGGTCCTTTTTGGCTGAAAATGCTCCTAAAAAAACTATTTGCCAAATTTGAGCTTCAAACCCTCATTTGCAACTATGTCAAATGATCTCCAATTTGGATGAAATGAAATCCAATCTTGACTTTCTCGAGCCTCCTAGATGCATTGGAACAGTAAAAAATATTGCCATTATAGCTAAAACTATTGCAACCACCCAGATCTCACAAAACGCATATGCAATATAAAGAGGTTATTAAATCTTTGCAAACCCTTTTTGATTCTTAAGATCATCCAAAATACAAGAGAAGAGCATATAGGAATTTACAATATTTTACATAAAAATCTCAATCTCTTAATTAGGAATCTTAAGAACTTAGATTTCTCAAAATAAAAGATCTAATACCATGTTAGAAATCTAAAATAGATTGAATAATTAAGAGAAAATCATAGTTACATAAACTGGAAAAACATAAATAATACAAACCAGAACTCTGAGAGATTATGTAATGTCAAGTTGATAGAATTTCACTAAGAGATTCCAAGATAGAAAATACAAGTTAGGTAGTGAGTTTATATAAAACTAAGAATAAGATGAAGGTGGAAAATCAACCAATGAGAATTGACCACCAATAACCACCAACATTAAATAAAGTGATGACAAAGTAAATACTCTAACCTTAAAAGGTGGAGGAAAACTCGTCACTTTATCTCCTAGTTATTAAATGATTAACTTACTTTATTATCCAAAGCAAGCTTAATAAATGTGTATAAAAACATATAACTAAAGGAAAATAAATATCTCACTATGAAAATAAAAACCTACACTAACAATTTTATTTATTGTGATTGATATACAATCTATCTCTCTCATTGTTTTTTTCTATGTATTACTTACATGCTAGAATATTATTAGAATTTTTATATATCTGATTAATATGTCAATATCCTTGAAGGGTTGATGTGGAAATACCTTAATGCTTAATAATTATGTTTATATCTGATTTAATTGCTAAGAATTTTGTTGGTATTTTTCTTAATAATTTGAAGCTCATCATCATCAAATTAATATTTCAAATTTCCATCTAATGACTAAAAATAAATAACATAATCATTAATAGCCTCATTCATTATTTGGTTTCAATAAGTCAAATAATTTATAGTTATTTTCAAACCAATATTGATGTGAAAATGCTTTAGGAAAGTAAAAAATTAATACTTTAAAGGAATGTATACAACCCAAAAGTAAATAATAAAACCATTCAATATAAAAATCCAATGGAGTTATTAGAAATATCTTAGCTAATAAATAATATTTGCATGAAAATACTAAATGTGTTGCATTAAACTCTAAAAAATAAATATTATGATAAACCTTTCCATATTATAACTCAAATATCACTAAAAAAAATGTTTGAGGAAATATATATGTAACAACTTAAAACTCAAGGGGTGTGTGATGTGGAGTATTACAAGATAGAATATTTATTATTATGATTCACTTGCTTCTTAAGATTGGCTATTTCTTGCAATAATATATCCAAGGTGGAAGTAGAGACAAGGCTAGTGTACGAAATATACAAGACAATAGAAGAGGTGTACTATGGATCTATAAAGGGAGTTAAGGTTAGTCATATAATTAGGGATCATATTATAGAATGGAGTGTACATAGGGTGGAAGGGAGGCATTTTGTTGAGCATACCATGGGAATAATGAGTGGTGGCTATAGAAGTATAAATGATACTAGTGGAGCTAGTAGGAATAATGGATGAGATAGGAAAATTAGTATTGGATGAATGAAAATCAATGTGAATAATGCCATATTAAATTTAGGAATTATATGGATCATATAACCAAGATGTAGGCCATGGTACTTGGAATAAAAATAGTATGAAATGTGGAGCAAGGAATGGTTGTAGAGGGAGTAAGGATAGTAAAGTAGGATTAACATGATAGGAGAAACAAAATAAGTGGTAATTATGGAGTTAATATTAGAAGAGGAGGATTGGTGGGAAGATATTGAAATAAACTTAAAAAAGAACATGTATTTAATACTTTAGTTCTATTTGGCATGATTGTGTGTGCATAAAAAGTGAAAATTAAAGTTCAAAGACTATCTCCAAATAGCTTAGTAACAATAATCTATAACCACTAGATTTGGTACTATAATTTGGACTAGACAATGGACCAACTATGCTAAAATTGAACAATCAGAACTTGGAATAAAAATTTGACTAAGTAATAGAATAAAAGATCGATACAAAATTGGTTTTATATGCATCTACAATATGAAGTGTTCCAAACTAAAAGTGCTCAAAATTAGTTTCTAATGTTATCTATAAAATTTGGGAGTTGCTGGATCTAAAGGAAAAAGCTTCTCTATGAAAAATTCCCTATCTAACAACATTAAATAGTATTGATAGCCACTGTGACAATATTGTCTAGGGGTAGTGTTGACAAGGAAATAGGTGGACACTTGAAAAAATTTCAATAAGGGCTTTGAAAAAATGTTTTAGCTCTAAAAATTTATTCACCTATTTGTGATCAATAAAATTCATGTAATTTGTAGTATAATCAATGGATTTTGATAAATGTGATTGATTAAAATAATACAAGTTGAAGTGATGGAATTTTTTCACCTAGTGAAAGTATTTGTTGAGTCTAATGTTGGTAGAAATCATATAGTGACACCGCAAATATCATCCTAAAATATTTCAACTCCTAATATATAGGGGAACAATCAAAATTAATAGTAAATAGTGTGTTCCTCATTTATTGAAAAGTGAGACAAAATAAACTAAATGGAGTGTTTTCTCCTAATATTTTTTTTGGTTTTTAGATCATGAATGGGTTTTAGAGATTAATATGTTCATATTATAAAAAAATAACCTTAAAATCATTAGTTTAGGGCTTAAAAACAATAAGTCAAATCCAAATATGTGGCCTTGACCTTGTTATATTATTATATAAAACTTTTTGAGAGATTCTTAATCAAATTTGATGGGTACCTATCTTTTATAGCTTGATTTAGAAGTCTACATAACTCTATATTTGACCTACAAGTAGATTATTTTGAGAGAACCCCTCAAAAATAGAGGTTAAGGGGGAGAATACTTTAGTCAATCTCCTTGTGTGGTTTCAAGCATGATTAAACATCAAAATACTGCTACACCCTTAATATTGGTATACATCAGGTTATGAATAGTCAGCTTGTGGCTATCTTAACTCCTAATTGCATCATGTTATCATTATTATATTATTATTTAGTTAGTTAGGTCGGCCTAGGGCTTATATAGGGGTGTCTAAGTCAGCCTAGGTGATATCCTAGGCATAAATAGGTATATATTTATGAGTCTTATTTCATCATTATATTGTGAATTATGTTCTCATTGGAGATATTTGGAGGTTTTCCCCCTCGAAGTGGCTTGTTATTCTCAGTTATTATCAAGTATTTGTAGCATATTTCATATCATCTCCTTCTATTGTGTAAGTTATTTCATTACAAGAACACGCACGAAACAGTTGAGGAATAGAACTCTCACTAAGTATCTCATCTAATTGAAGAATTTTGCTAGTTGAAGATGCCACATGGGAGGACAAGGAGTTCATACAGAAGAATCCACACTTGATTAGCATTGGGGATAATGCTTCTTTGAAGAGGGGGGCATGCTATGCTCTTAATATCGGTGTACATCAGGTTATGAATAGTCGGCTTGAGGCTATCTTAACTCCTAATTAAGTCATGTTATCATTATTATATTATTATTTAGTTAGTTAAGTTAGCCTAGGGCTTATATAGGGGTGTCTAAGTTGGCCTAGGTGATATACTAGGAATAAATAGGTATATATAGGAGGTTTTGAGTCTTATTTCATCATCATATTGTGAATTTTGTTCTCATTGGAGATATTTGGAGGTTTTCCCCCTCGAAGTGGCTTGTTATTCTCAATTTCATATCATCACCTTCTATTTTGCAAGTTATTTCATTACAAATACTAATAAATAATAGCATATAAAGCTATTTTTATAAATTAAATAAAAACTAGGAAAGCCTTTATGATAATGAAAAATGACACATTAGAACTCAACAAAGTAATCAGGGTGAGAGGATGGTTTTTGAAACAAGGTGATGGTTCAAAAAAAGGATTTTAGAAATTTAGAGAAGACTAATATAAAAATAGTAAACACAAGTCTAATGAGGGTTTGATATGGAAATGGCTTACAACCCCTAAAGGTGGCAAACAAGGGCTTGAATTCACAAAATGGTGATAAGAAACACAATAAAATGAAAAAATGAGTTAGTGGGGGGTTAATAGAAATGAAATAGAATGGTTTGGGATCTAAAATAAGAATTATGAAGGTGGGTTGATGGTGTATTTGAGAGAAAATGGGAGGAAATAGAAATACACTAAGAGTCTTCAATAATAGAAATAGGGAGAGTAGGAGATGGACAATAGATTTAAAAGGCGACTCCTTGGAGGTGAATGGGTGAGAGGGATAAAGAAGATCTTATAGAAAATTTAGAAAGAAAAAAATAAAATAAAAACCTTGAAAGGAAATGACTTACCATGTTAAAACCCTTAGAAATCAACTTACCCAATATCAAAGATTTGTTGCAGCATTATCCAATAGCAAAATAAAAATCATCTAAGATATTTTGGATAAAGCTAAAATAATCCTAGAATTTTTTTAAGTAATATGAGGGTGTCATTTATGAGAAAATATAGCAAAAACCATGTGATTAATTCAAATTTTCACTTAAATTTCTATATAAAAAATGATGGAAATTTGATCTATTTTAAGGAGATTGCTAAGGGAACCTGAGGATGAAAATATAGTAGGAAGCCCTTTAAATTAATTAGTTTTCCTTTCAAATTTGTAGTGAGAGGATAAAAATTCTAAGGATTACCTCTTAGGTGTTCAACTATGGTCATTGCCCATGAATAAAAATTAAGCTCAATTTTCTAGGGAACCTTAAGCTTTAGAGGAGTTATATAGTAATGAGTGGTCTCATTAATTGTAATTTTGTTAAAGTAATATTTAGGAAGGATAATATGGTAATTTCAAATAGGATGGATATTGGAACAACATTTAATGGTTTAAAAGGGAGGTATAGGGGAGTAAATAAAAAAATTAAAGGTTAAAATATGGAAATGGAATAAAAACTAAATGCAAAGGACACATGGGAACTCTAAAAAAAGACCATGGGAATAATATAGGTAATGGGGAACATGGATCAATAGGGGTGACTTAGGCTACATAAGAGGGTTCAAAGCAACACAAGATGCACACATATAGGATTAGACTAAAATAGATACTAAAACATAATAAGTTATGAGGTATAAAAATTATATTATTATAGATACATACTTAGAACAATCCATTAAATAGATAATTCCATGAATGATAGACCTATTGTTGTGTGGTCTCACAACACGCCCCATTTTTCTCTTTGGAAAAATGTGGACCTCTTTTTTTCCTTTTCCTTTTCCTCTGCCCCTTTTTGCTTTCATTTTCTTTAGCGCCATTTTGTTGCTCGGTTGGTTGTTGATCTTCTTTCAATTTCACTTGGCCTTTTTAATGCTTTATCCTTTTATTTCCCATATTTGGTGTTTTGGTTCTTTTTACAAATTTTAACATTTTACTAGAAACCGGAGTCCCGGAATCCTGCATTTGCACTAAGGAAATTTGTATCTTCATATGATTTTAGTTCCGCCTGGTACTTCATTTGACTGAATTTGTCAATCTCAGTAGTTTCCTTTTTACCAGAGTCTGGTATTTTATTGTTTCCTTTCCTTTTCTTACTCGGAAGTCAGAAACCAGAGAGTCTATTTGAAATTTTGTTGACCGATCTTTGGACTCAGTTTCTGGTCTTCTCTCTTGTTCTAGTTTTCTCTTTCTCAAGCTTAGAAGGTATTTTCTGGATACCAGTGTTTCTTTAGAAGGATAATACTAGAAACCCTCAATCCCGATGATCACCAATTGATCACGTATCTTTAATAACATATGCCTTAAAAGGAATCAGCATGACATCTAATTTCCAACATAATCATCGTACCGTCTTTCTTCTCTATTGGTGACTCCGCACAAAAATCTAGGTGTTCGTAATTTGAACCATAATCTATAATGATTGCATCTTTATTCAAGGAATTAATGCAAAATAATAGGTAATTAATGAAGGTGGTGAGCTACATATATACTTGGCACCACCTCAAGCATGCAATTACTTTTACAACACTCCACTTGGCGTTATATTGCAAATTGGCAAAGGACATTGAAGTAACCAAACGACACCGGCGCGCAAGGAGATAAATTTTGAGAAACCAAGACACAGCTACCAAGGGTTTTGAAGTTGCATTCTAAAATATCGCCATTATTAACCAGAACCAGGTATGTCTTGAATAACTGATATTCTATTAAGTGTTTCTCAAACTGAAAAATCTCAATAATGGTATTTCCATTCAGAAATTGAAATGTTGATTATTCTCTAATTTCTTGAATTTAATTGAAAATGAATTGAAAATTTTATAAACTATAAGTTTTGGTTAAACTTAACCCTAACTCGCACACAAGACACATATTCTAAAATTTGTAGAACACACTATACAAAATGAGCACTTCTAACGCAAGGCTAGAAGATGAATTTAAGTATTGCAATTCGCAAGCTATACCTATCAATGTAGTGGTCATAGACACTCATATGGGATGGTCTTCTAAAATTGAAATACATTCACGACTATTACAAGAAAATGCTTCTTAGTGTTCCAAGAATGTTGTGGCAAATGGGTTACTTCCTGTAGGAGGGTTTCCGCCAGTGATGGAGGCTCTTGAATTGGTTATGCAATGTATAAATTACTACAACCCAGCCAAGAGGGTCGTTGAGAAATAAGGGAGAATTTACACAGACTTATCACAGAAAGGAATCATATACACTTTTGGACTCCACATTTACACACAAATGTGTAATGTTGATATAAAGGCTAAAAGCAAGACATATCAGAATGTTGAAGAATGTAATAGAGAAATTATGATTACCCAATGGTGCCAAGAGCCCATTACAAAATAGACCAAGGTAATTCAAAGGTCTCTATTTAAACAAGAAATGCAAGATATGATAACTTTGCTTAGCAGAGTAGCTAGTTTAAGAGATGCAAGCAAATTTGAACCCTGGATATTTGTAATAATATCCTGCCCGATAGAAAGTCCTATGGAATTTCATTAGGGAAAACTGATAAGTGACAGAATATATGAACAGATAACTACATTTCCCAAAACCAAGTGCTTCTACATGTCATCGTACGTTATTTACTCTTGTGCTATGAGGGCCAGTAAACAAGGGTTGAGACAAATTGGTACTCTGGCACAAAGGTTGGAAATAGTTTGATATATGTGCATCTACCCCTAATCACCATCCATGGGTATAAAGATGATTACATGAAAGTTAATGATTTTGTCTCCATGAAATTGGTCAGAAAAATGGAAGGTGATAAAGCCAAAAGATTATCCTTGGAAGCACAAAGTGCCATTCAGCTAATGGGAGGTTGGTACATATAGTTCCCAACATACTCCTACATCAGAGTGGAGGGATTTGATGGACTCCCATTCATGATTCCCAGGTACCCTATAAATAAAATTGTTTTATTAGAATTGGTGAGACAATTGAAGCAGTCCCAGGGTCTTTATAGCCATGCTTGCAAGATGACCTATTTTAAATTTCCCATTGCAATAGGAAATTACAAGTGTAGTGCAATTAAAATAACTGACTTGTGTGAAGAAGAGTTAAGAACATACCATTTTGAAGAGTTCCCACTCCAGAGAATATATTATGATATTGAAGGAAATATTGCTAAGAATATAGCTAGTTTTCATGCTCATGTGCCACACCTAGAAGATTATTGGCTAAATTGTGAAGACGAGCACGTGGTAAGAAGAAGAAAATATGAAAGATTGTCCCTAGAATCTACCCAAATTCTCAAGCTTTGCGATATTCCAAATCAATTGGAAGAGGATGATGGCCAGGTGTTGAATAAGTTCTATAATGAAGACAGGGTATATGATGAACCCATTGCAGACCCAGGTTTTAATGATGAAGACATGACATCAATTGATAAGTTCACCAGACCAGTCTTTGTTTATACTCAATACTGGAATGATGATTTTTGTAAAGCCTTGAGAGGAAGAGGAATTGAACCCACATTCTCAAAAGATAAAAGGAGGAAGCAAAGAGATGAAACAACTTTTGAAAGTGGAGAGCCTACTAAGAAGAGAAGGAAAACTAGTAAGGTAGCTCCAGGTATTAGAATTGAAGAAAGAACCCCTGAAACTACAAGACGAGAAGTTCCCATAAAACCATCTGATAAATAGAAAGATGTAGAGACCGGTAAAGATAAATCAAAAGTAAAGCCTAAAGGTGCATCTTCCTCTACAACAAAACCTAGAACTAAAGTAATTATTGATGAAGGAACAGGAGCAACAGAAAATGTTGGTGTACATACCAGGTCTACATCTCAAAGGGCTACAACATTGTTTACCTCTCCCCATAATATGGCTAGTATGAAATAAGCATTGGGATGGATTCTTGTGGTTGTAGAGGAAATTTCTAAAGAAGATGAAGCTAGAATTAAAAAACATGTGGATAAATGGGGTGCTATGTGGGAGAAGGTGAAAGAAAAGAAGTCTAAAGATAAACCCATGGCACATCCACTGAAAGAGGAAATTTAGGATGAAGGTTCTAATCCCATAAATATTGAAGAAGAAGAGTTTATATGAGGAACACTCACCTCAGAGGTGGGAAACCCTAGTGTACTTGAGATGAAAATAGGGGAGACTACAGAGCAAGACCCTATCAATGGAAGAATTGTTGATGATACTTTTGATTCCCAGCCTTTGCTTCGGAATGTTTCAAATATTAATGAACAATCACAGGTCTTTGAGGAACCAGAGAAAGGCCATGCTGAAATTGAAATTGAAATTTAAGAGGAAGTTGCACAATTTTTAGGAGAAGGAATTGAAAATGAAGAAAATCCTGATGTAGAAGTAAATAAAGAAGATAATGTTCAGAGAGATGAAGTTGAAAATATGGATAGACAAGAAAATTTAAGTCTTCAAACAGAGGAGGCAGTGTCAAACCCTAAAAATCTTGAATCTATGCCAGATATCATTAAAGAAATTCCCATTTTAGATAATGCAACAATTCAAAGAGAAGAAGTTCCTAAAACAAGTGGCAAATAGGAATTAAGAAATGTTATAGAGGTACAACAAGATGATGATACTCTTGATTGGTTAATCAGGGAATTAGCTTCTCCAATGGAAGTGGAAATATTGCCTCTAAATTTGAGTAATTCCATACAAGAAGTAGACACTCCTAAACCTAAGCGCAGAGCAAAGACTAAACATGTCATACAGAGAAATGTAGATGGTAATAGAACTATCTAAATAGCTACTCCAATAGCCGGTAAGAAGAGACATGAAATAACGCCTAAGGAGTATAGGATAACAAGTATTAATCTTGGACACTCATCTTGGCAACAAGAGTTAGAGGAAATAAAAGTGAATTTGAATGCTACTGTTGCCGAAACACAAGTAGAAGAAAAGAGAATTGAAAGAATGAGTTGCTACCTTGGAACATTTTATAAAGTCGCTAACTTTATCTAGTCAAGAACAAGCTGAGCTACCTAAACATCCAGTGTTGATGTCACAAGAACAAGTAGATGCAATTGCAGCAGTTCACCATAAAATGAATATGTTTTAAGAATGGATTGAATACTAGGTAAAGCAAGGAGAAGAATCCATTATTGATGCAATAAAGAATTACAAGGAAGCATACCACCATTCAGAGAAATTGAAGAGATTTGAAGACAAGTGCAGATTTTGCCAGGAGCAAGTCCTTAAAGAAAGGCGAAGCATTGAAATTCTCATGCAGTCAGATATTCAAGAATTAATACAAGGTGATGTAATATCAAAACCTGAACTTCCATTGCCAGAAAAATGGAAGAAACTATTGAAATGGGAAGGTGGCATGTTATTACAGTGTATTGAAGGATTTGAGAAGGTCACCGTGAAATGCAAAAAAATTGATTGATGAAAATCAAGAATTTATTGAAATACTAACACATCAAGGTTTTGATCCCCAAACATTAGGGCAAGAGGGAAAAGAAGCTAAAGCCTTCAAAGAATGGATAGAGAGAATAAATAGAAATCTTGTTCAGTTTCTAACAAGGGAGGTCATCGATGAAATTATACAAGGTAGGAACACTATAGCCAGATATGAAGTAGACAAAGTGCAGAAGAATGATATCATACTCCAAGTAACTGAAGAATATATTAGGCTCAAGCTCACTTGGAAAGAGATATAAGGGATTTTGAAAGAATGTATGCATCAAGTATTAAATGCTTTCCAAGAATATCAACTAAAGAAAGATGAAGGAAAAATCTCAAAGCCCGACTCATAAGCGAGGAGATGGAGAACTGGATACTGGTCACCGAAAACGCGATGAAGTTTTATTTTGATTGTAATTTTGGGTTTGCAGGTTGATCCAGGTCCGGGTAGATATTCACTATTCTGGTATTTTGAAAGGAAGTTGTTAGTCTCGACATGCACAAAGTGTTCGTTCTAGAGTATGAAGTAAAGGTGTTGCTGCTAATGAAGTCAAAGCCTTAACTTAGTCTAGAATATTCTTGATGACAGTTGGCAGATGTCATGTGCCACATTTTAATTTGTTATTTTTTATTCTCTAGATAGACTTTTATGTTGAACCTCTAGGGCTTTGTTTCTATAAAAGGTTGTCTCCTCCCTCATTTTTATTTTAAGTTCAGAATTTGTGGATGTCAGAGGAGTATAAACTTTTAAGTTTTGTTCTTTTTTCCTATTTTCTTAACCATTCCGACATAAAAATTTGTATGCACGTAGACATTGATTAATATTAGAGCTTATTAGATAGCTACCTATCTCAGTATCTTTTGTAGCTAGTTTTTTTAGTTCAGCCAAACAAGATTGTATGTTGCATCGTTTAAGGGTGCATACAAAACCTACTCGGTGTCTAGAAACAAAACCCCTCTCTTTAAAAGCTTGCACCATTTTATATGTAGTTGTGAAGCAATCTAGTGAAGTATAAAGCGGTTTTCTTTATTTTAATTGATTCTTTGGGGCATCCATGGAGAATAACCAGGAGAAACTTCTAATTTTTAGTTTTTTTATACTTTGTTTTAGAATAGATGTTTTATATTTGAAAATGTTCCAAAATTTAAATGAATGGAAGGAATTTTATTGAAAATCTTTTGTTTTCCATAAAATTGTTGAATGCTTAATGCTAAATCTACTTAAGTGATAGCAAAGAATTTGTGATGTTCATGAAATGTTATTGTAAATCTTTTAGTTTCATGATGTTATTTAATGAATGAAGTGGAAATTTTGTGTGTGATGCTTATAATTCTTAGCAAAGCTAGAAATAACAATAGTCCATTTAAGATTAACAGCAATATCACATCAGTACCCGAGAGCAACCCTAGTGCAACCATGACCTAGTTATCAGACACTTGGGATTAAATGAAATCCAATCTTTGCCTTGTTAATATAGAATCCCCCTTTAGGTTGTATTTGTTCCATATCTTTCAAGAAGAATAGGCTCTTTGCGGTCTTGTCTATGAAGACATTATTTGCCTTGTTTGCTGCAAGTAAAATCGTCGTCAACAGGAACTAGCGCTAGAAGAAGGGCCTATTGTTGTCATTTGTGGTTTTGTTAAGTTTTAAACTCTAGTTTCATAGAATCACTAGATATCGATCTGGTGATCCTCGTGTGACCTTAGTCAAGCTTAGTGGTCGAACATCATCTAGACCTCAAAAGTTTGGAAGTTTAAGTGCAAGTTCAAAGAATCCAACTGTTGTAGTACCACCACCTCCCATCGTGATGGCATTCTTTAATGTGGAGTCGCCAATTCAATTTGTTGTATATAATGATTTACCAAAAAATCCTGACAAGTTGTGTCCTAAATACTATTTTCACAAAGATGCGGAAGAACACATTAGTATATTCAAAGACACGTGCTTTAGAGTGAGGATTCAACATGAAGACGTCGTATGTAGGTTGTTCCCATACACTTTAAGTGATGAAGTTTACCAGTGGTATATCAACCTACCTCATAATTCTATCAGATCATGGAAAGACATGGAAACACAATTTTTAGCCCGATTTAGAACACCGACTAACCCTGCTTTGTTGTATCATCAATTTGCTCAAATTAAGAGGTTTAAAGGTGAACCTATAATTGCTTTTAATGACAAGTTTCAAAAGGCTTATTCTAGGTTACAAGTGCCTTGTGTAGTAGATAATTTGTCTATTATTGTAGTTTATTATACAACAATAGATCCTTTAACTGCTATTTTTATGAAGCGAAGAGCAAATCCTCCTACTACTTTACCCGAAGCTTATGTTGAAGCCATAAGTTTGAATTTAGAAATGAAACATATTGGAAATGGATCATCCACGAATGGCAAAAATGGATTGAATATTTACCCTACCCCGAATGTAAATGGAGTTCTTGTAGGTCATCCTATAGCTCCTAATGTTTATCCTTTAGTGGTCCAGAATGGGACATTTCCTCAAAGTACTTTCTTTCAACTAGGAAATAGTCAAGCTTTAGTCCCTCACCCTGGTCCAGCTATTACAGAGCTATGTCCTAATGGAAATTATCTTTTCTCACAAACTCAAGAAAATTAAAATGTCAAGATCTCTAAGGAAAAGGAAGACATGAAAGAAGTTACAGCTCAACTCAAAAGGTTAACTACAGAGGTTAAACAATTAAGGAATCAAAAATTTTATGCTCAGAATAATAATTAGAACTCACAAAATCAGATGTATAATGCTCCCAAGCCACCTAGACCTTGGAATACTCAGCCTAATAATGGGGGAGTATCAACACCTTTAGATAATCCTGACTTAAATGATGAAAATTCTACATCAAAAGTGAATTTAGTTGACCTCACAATGAATAATTGGTGTAGAATTCATAACACAAATGGTCATGTTGAAGTAGATTGTTCACAATTTAAAATTACTTTAGACATTTTTCTTGCTACTACACATTACAATGAACATTGTGATTCCCATCCTCCTAAAGGAAATGAGTTAGTTCCAGTGGGATATGACTCTGCTCTAATCCTAGAAAGTTATGAACATTTCAAACCAACTGATGTTATCACGAGTCGCACTCATGAATATGAAAGTGATAATTCAACTATGACATTGGAAACATATACTTTTCCCTATTAGGATGAAAATGAGCCTCAAGAAGAAATAGAATAAATGCATGTCTTTCAACAATATCAAAAAGGATGTCAGTATTGGCATTGTTTGATGGTTTATAGGTGGCATTGTTGTTCTTGCCACCAAGGTTCAAACCCCGTTGGGGTGGAATTGTTGAATGGTTGTATTCTAGTTCATAGCTCCGGTCAAAAGTGTTTACCCCTTGAATAAAAAAAAACAATATCAGAAAGGACATAATTACAACACGAGGAATAATGTTAACAGTGGAGGTAAATTCAACGGGCCTTTAACCACATCCATCCTACCTAATAACTTCAACACTCCACGTGATGATAAATCAAGTAATAATTCAGGGCTACTTAAGGTAACCTCTCATTACAATTCATCAAATGCTTCAAAAGGTGAAAAGATAGATTCCACTGATAAAAAAAAATTGACTAATTATTTAGTGGAAGAAATTAAGAAGGTAAATATTATCCTTTCTCTATCAAAATTGCTTAAGACACCTATGAACAGGAAAGATTTCTTAAATACTTTAGAAGATTTCCCTAAAGAAAGCAAATTCAAAGACATTCAATTGAAAGATATTTAGGCTAAGACAAAAGACAAAAGCATTGTTCCCATAGCAAATGTGCAAGTAGCCTTTTACAAAGGAAAATTGGAGTCTCCACCATTTTTACTCACTTTGAGAATATTTGATAAGAATCTCCATAATTGCTTTGTAGATTCTGGAGCATCTACTAACGTGATGTCATTATCCATATGTCAGACATTAGGGTTAACTCTAGCAAGTTCTTTAAAGAAAGTCACTCAACTTGATAAGACACAAGTAAATGTAGTTGGAGAACTGAATAATATTCACATGCAATTGGCTTCTGATCCTAGAATCCAATATTACATTGACATTCAAGTTGTGGAGATACTTGATACTTATGGTATGCTTTTAAGTAGAGACTGGTCTAAAACATTGAATGAATATATGGCTACCGATTTATCACATATGTGGTTACCATGGAAGGGAGTTCCTAATCAAATTAGGATTGAAAGAGAACCACGCATGAAATACATGATTATAGATTATAATCATAAAAATGAAGTTCTATACATCGATGCAAAAACAAGAGTTTACAAAATATGAAGTTTAGGAGTTAAAATTGAAGAAGTTTTCACCTATGATACTAAGAAATCTAATGAATTGACTCTAGGAACAGATGTTTTAATTGAATCTAATTATCATTCTTCTAAAGAAGAAAATAGCCCTTACGATAAATTTTAGAAGAATATTATTGCAAAAGCTCAAGAAAGTAGTAAAATTAAAATTTCACTAAAAAGTTTGTTGTTGTAGGATTGTTGTAGGTTGCATAATGTTGCACATTCAGAATACAACTGTATGATGTGTCTGGAGATAATTCACAGAATTGAGAATTGGTATTGTCTAGAACATGAAAAGGTCGAAAGAATTGAATTAGAAACATGTAAAGACAAAGATCGAGACACACAGACTGAAAAGATTCATTCAATGATAACAGAAAATGGTAAATTCTTAGCTACAAATGATCAAGCTTGGATTCTTAAATTCGACGGATCTAAATCAAAACAAGGAATTGGAATTAGAGTTGAACTTATCGACCCAGAAGGTAAGTCTTTTCTTACTGCATATCGATTAAAATTTCAATATACTAACAATGTGGTAGAATATGAAGCCCTTATACATGGCTTGATCCTAGCAATCAAGAAGAAAGTTAGAATCCTTAAAGTGTTCAATGATTCAGAATTGGTGGTTAAACAAGTCTGAAAGCAATATATTTTCCACTACAAGAGATTATCCAATTATCAAAATCGAGTATGGGATTTAATCGAAGATTTTGATGCATTCAACATTACTCATATCCCTAGAAGATTTAATTGAAGAGCTAATGCTTTGGCCACTACTGCCAGTACTTTAGAACCTTTAGAGACATCAAATCTAAAAATATTTACAGTTAAACTGGTAGAGTTACCTTTAATTCCTGATAATGTCACTAATTTGCAGGTATTCGAAGATGACCGACACATATT
Source organism: Sequoia sempervirens (assembly GCA_007258455.2). Classification (NCBI taxonomy): domain Eukaryota; kingdom Viridiplantae; phylum Streptophyta; class Pinopsida; order Cupressales; family Cupressaceae; genus Sequoia; species Sequoia sempervirens. The sequence continues at coordinate 1,070,196,988 of VDFB02271358.1, read as the reverse complement.
AGAATTCATCACTAATTTTGGTATTTTTGAAGCACAAATAATTGAAGAGATAGATCACCCTAATAGAAAAATTCAAGATGAAGAATTGATTCAAGCCAGAGATAATAATATTCTGAAAGGAATAATTGAGTTAGAATGATTGTTCGACATTGACCAAATAGTTAAACAAAAATATTTGCCCCAAAGTGAAGGAGGACTATCTGAGTTGTACAATTTGCATACTAAAGAAGATCCTAAGAATGTGTTCATAGGAAAGGTCTGTACTGAAGAAGAATAGAGGAACATTGCTCAGGCACTTAAAGATTGCTGGAAAGTCATAGCATGGACATATGAAGACTTGAAGACTTCTGACACTTCCATCATTACACATACTATACCTTTGAAGACTGATGCAAAGCCTTTTCGACAGAAACAACATCCAGTAAACGCACTCTTAGAACCTTTAATTAAAAAGGAAGTTCAAAATATTTTATCAGCCAAGATAATTTTTCCTATCAAACATTCTACTTGGGTGGCAAATTTGGTCCCCATAAGAAAGAAAAATGGAGATATACAATTGTGTGTAGATTTTTGAAATCTCAACAAGGTGCCTGAAAAAGACAATTATCCACTACCCTCACTTGAAGAAGTGCTACATATAGTTAACAATTCACAAATGATGTCCTTTTTGGATGAATTTTCTGGATATAACCAAGTAATGGTAGCAAGGGAAGATCGGATGAAAACAGCTTTCACCACGAAGTGGGGAACATTTGCTTACAGAAGGATGCCATTTGGATTGATAAATGTTGGAGCTACATTTCAGAGAGACATGGACTATGCTTTTTGATAATTCATAGGAAAATGCATCATTATTTACATGGATGACCTTACAGTATATTCTAAAGATAAAAGAGATCATGTTCGAGATCTCAAAGCGATACTACAAAAATGTGAAACTTACAGAGTTTCATTAAATTCTAAAACATGTATTTTTGGGGTAACTAAAGGCAAGTTACTGGGACATATCATTTCTGGACAAGTTATTTCAATTGACCCAGACAGAGTGAGTGCACTACTTAAGCTACAGCCCCTAGGAAGCAGAAAAGAATTGAAGTCATATTTCGGTAAGATCAATTTTGTTCAAAATTTTATTACAGGATTCGCCAAAATAGTGAAACCACTCAATGATATGTTAAAGAAAGATGCAAAAATAGAGTGGACAAATGAAGCTAAGATCGCCTTTGAGACTATAAAGACTGTAATTACAAAAGCACCAGTATTGGTAAGTCCAGATTATGCCAAACCTTTTTATATTTACTCTTTTGCTTCTGGCCACACTTGTGGAGTAGTATTAACACAAAAGAGCAATAATAAAGAAGAAAAACCAATTGCTTTTAAGAGCACTCCATTTAAGGAAGCATAGCTAAGATATATAGACATTAAGAAATAAGCCTTTGCTTTGGTCAAAGTAGTACGCAAGTTTAGACATTGCATCCTCAGAAGTATAGTCAAAGCTATTATTCCATATTTGGTAGTTAAAATGTTATTAACACAAAGTGAACTCAAAGAAAAGAGAGCCAAATGGGTCACTGTTTTACAATAATATGATCTAGAAATCATACCCATGAGATTAGTCCAAGGACAAGCTTTGGTTAGATCTATTGCAGAAATAGACCCTCAAATTTTGAGTCAATAATACACTTTGGATGTAAAAGATCAAGAAGAATGGTATTCAGACATCTTGAACTATTTGGTTAGCCATACCTGCCCTGACCATATATAGAGAAATCAAAGAAGATCCCTCAAAATAAAATCACAGAGTTACATGATCAAAGGAGGAGCTCTATTCAAAAGAAATCATGAAGGAATTTATTTGAGATGTTTAAACAGAACAAAAGTTGATAAAGTGTTGCAAGAACTACATGATAAATTTGGAATAGCTCAAGAAGCACCCCTAGCCACTGTACACCTCATTCTGAGAGCTAGTTACTACTAGCCGACATTTTTTAAAGATACATATGAACACATCAAACACTGTTATACATGTCAAACCACATCAGATAAAGGAAGGTTCAATGCTCAACCGTTACAGTCGGTGATGGAGATGCATCCCTTTTCACAATGGGGATTAGAATTTATTGGAACCATCAATCCTCCATCTTCTGCTGGATGGACAAAGGCATATCCTAGTAAGCAATGCACTATGGATGTGGTCATCGAATTCTTGGAAGAGAATATCATCACCAGGTTTGGAATGCCATATGCATTGGTATGTGATAATGGTCTTGCTTTTGCTTCATTGAAATTTTCTAAATGGGCATTTGAATATGACATAACACTAAAATTTTCATCTAACTATTATCCACAGGGAAATGGATTAGCTGAATCATTAAATAAAAATATGTTGGATATAATTAGAAAATTGATTGAAAAGAATCCTAGAGAATGGAATTCTTTATTAAAATTTTCCCTTTGGATAGATCATACTAGGATGAAAGCTACATTAGGGAATTCTCCTTATCATTTAGTCTATGGGGTAGATGATATACTACCAATAAATTTAAAAATCCCTACTTGGTAGTTTGCACAAGAATACATTGGATTAGATGACCAAACAAAAGCCCGGTTGTTGCAACTGATGCATTTAGATGAGAAATGAACTCGAGCTATAGATCATTTTTCCAGGCATCAATCTATGGTAAAAAGATGGTTTGATAAGAGAGCTAGATTAAAGACTTTTAGAATAGTTGATTTGGTCTTGTATTGGAATAAAGCTCATGAATGTAAGGGTAAACATGGTAAATTTGATAAATTATGGACAAGCCCATATCAAAGTTTTGAAATCTTGGGTGATAGCACTTATAGGTTGAAGTCTTTGACTGGTGAAGATATCCCATTGCTTGTTAATGGGCAGTTCCTAAAGAATTATTTTCAGTCATAAGTAAATAACTTTTTGTAAATATTTTTTTTTTGTAAATAGTTTTTTTTTCTAAATAATTTTTCTTATAAATAGTTTTTTCTCTTTTGTAAATAGTCATTTGTTGTTTTTCTTTTTCTTTTTTCAGGTGTTGCGTCATTTGACTATACAGTAATTGGCAACTTTTGAAGGTGTACAAGTCAATAGAACATCAATTCTAGATCTTTAATCTATGTCTTGACCAGAAATAGTCTTCCATTTATAAATTTTTAGAGAATTATCTAATTCTTTATACTCTGATTAGCATGAATCATTCAATTTATGTTGATCTACAAACGAATACATCTAAATCTTTCTGCTGAAATTTGGGATAGCAGTTGTTTGCATTAATTGAAAAAGAAAAATACTACCTTTGCTACCACTGTAATTCCCAACCTAATAGTGGTGCTTCATTTCCTGCAAGTTGATAAAAGATCTATTATTGAAATATCAAAAGTGAAAAATGAGCTATCATTGCTCTATTAGATTAAAAAAAAAGAGATATCAACTCTTTAAGCCATCCAAATAACTCTAACGGGGCTATGCACATCTAACTAGAAATAGAGCTATGTTTGGGGGTGAAGACACCTAAATTTGGACATTCAATGTATCCAAATTTATCCCCTTTTTGTCTAAATATCTCCTTATCCACATTAATTAAGTAATATCACTATTATTTAATTAATACCACTAAAGTTCTTCTAACCCCTAAGGTACTCAAATAATAATTAAATACCTTACCCCTTTCATCAAATGAATTAAATAAGTATAACATTTATTTAATTTCTCACATGTCACATCCCTTCCTTAATCTTAATCAACCTCCTAATTCCATCATTAGGAATGTACACATATCTAATCCTTGATTAGGATATGTCACATCCTCTAACTTTTTCAAGTTGGCCCCTAATCTCTCTTAGCCACGTAACCCTATCTAATCCTTCATTAACTAGCCTAATCAACCTCCCAAGGAATTTTTAATTCATTTTATCCTTTCAAGGAATATTAAATTTTTTTCTCTTCCCCATGTGATCTTTAACTTGTCACATCAAATCACATGTGAACTCTTCCCCATGGAATCTTTGACTGGTCACATCAAGTCATATGTGGACAAGTGCTTCCCTTTTTGGAGCCTTGTCTTATCCATGGGATTCTTCCAAGCATATGAATTTTTAATTCACATTTATTTTCCCAACTACCTTCTCTATCCCCATGGAGATTTTTGAGGAATTCTAAAAAATTTCAAAAGTCACTTTCATTCCCATTTAGATACAAGAAGTTCTTTTTTGAGGAAATCTTCTCATCCCCCAAGGTACTTGCAAAGTACTTGTTCTTTTTCCATATCATATACCCTCCTTCCACCTCATTTAAACATCACTATTTCTAACTCATTTCACCTTCCACATGTCAAGATGTGAGGGCTTGTGAATCCTTAACTCACCATAGCTCTTCATCTTGGCCTTGGTGGCTCAATCTCAACTGTTGAATTCTCTAGAGAATTCAACTTTCCTCTATAAATACCCCCTCTTTTCTCTTATTTAGGGACCTTTTGCATTTCATAGCCAAACTCTTGCAATTTTATCATTTGAAGCATACATAGCCATATTTTCATATCTTGTTTTCATCATAGCACTTGGATCCATTCTCGTCCACTTCTCATCCATCTTGCATCACATTTGTGCATCTTTTGCCATCAAAAGCAGCATACACAACTTCAAAAATCAAGGGCCAACCAAATGACAACTTAACAAGGTATAATCTTTCCATCTACTTTGTTAAGTTCAACTTTTTTCCCTATCTTGAGGTGTTAGGTGTTTACTTCATTTCTTACATTTCTTTTGTTGTTGCTCATTTCTAGAACAATATTTTCACTTGATCACATTTATGGCATGCCTAATGGGACCCACAGATGGGTCTTTTTCTTTTATTTTTGCTAGTTTTTCACTGTTTGCAAGTGCAGGTTGCAGAGGGGCAGACCCGACCTAGCAAAGAGGTGGACCTGCCCATCTAGGGGCGGACCTAACCTCTAGGGGAGGACTTGACCTAGTAGAGGGGCGGGCCTAACCTCCCGGGGCAAACCTGACCTCCAGGGGCAGACTTGACCTTTTCCAGGGGCGGACCTGACCTTTTTCAGGGGTGGATCTAACCTCTAGGGGCATACCTGACCTTTTCCAGGGGTAGACCTGACCAAAACAACTTTTTCTAGAAGGTGAAAATTGAAGTTTAAGCACTATTTTTAGTTGTTTTGGGTATTTTTGACCCCCTAATGTGTATTTTTTTGTGTTTGTGCAAGCATTTAATCTATGTTTGGTGAAAAACAAAAAAAAGCAATCACTAACAAGTTTCTTGTAGGCTATCTATTTTAAAACTTTTATTAGTTGTTTGTTTATCATTTTTCAGTAATTTAGGCACATAAATTAACTAGGGGTGTCAATTTACCTTATGTGTCATGCTTGTGGTAAGCTATTGACGTATCCAATCCCCTTATGCCATTTGGTGATCCTGGGTGATGAGAAATCGTAGCTTACTAAGTCTTTTTGAGTCTCCCATTTTTCTTTTTCTTAGGGGACCTGCTTGGGGATTTCATCACCCCAAGGGACAATCCCAACCATGCGTACCAGTGGGGTATGCAAAGGGGGGAGAGCAAAATTTGTACCTCAATCCAACCATGTCGTAATTAGCAAAGCATCAGGATGACGTGACGAGTTGGTCTGAGCCTTCAATATCTCGCTAAGGTTCTCGACTCACGCTTGTGACAGGCTGGTGTTCACAGTTTGGGTCTCACATACCGGGTGTATATCAAGGACTCCATAGCAACCTTGTTTATCCTAGAATAGAGGAATTTATTGGCCATACCCATTCTACTAATCTTAGGATCATGTTGCTTGAATTGTTTTCCTTGTGCAAAACTAGTAATTCTTTGTGCAGTTGAGTTAGCCTTATCCTCTTATTGCTATTTGTTGTGTTTTGGGTCCTTTGCCTTAGTTTTTTTTCTAAAAACAAAGTTCAAACCTGTCCACAAGCGTACCTGACCTTTAGGGGTGGACCTGACCTTTTTCAGGGGTGGACCTACCCTTTGAACCAGCCCCTTTTTAGCTTGTTTTAGTCAATTTTGTCTAACCTTTAGTCAAATAGGCGTACCTAACTTCTAGGGGTGGACTTGACCTCTTTCACGGGTGAACCCGACCTCCAAGGGTAGACCTGACCTTTGTCAGGGGTAGACCTGTCCCTTGAACAGTTAGTTGTATCACCTATTTGATCATTCTGAACTCCTGTTTCATCATTCTGAACTCTGGATTCATCATTTTGAGTGCCCGTTTTACCATTTCGATCAATCGTTCAGTCATTATGAGCTTTCGTCTCCTCATTTCGAGAGTTGTTCATCTGTTCTGAGTAAATGTTCATCCATTCTAAACCTTCTTCTATCATTTTGAACTCTCATTTCATCGTTCTGATCACTCATTTCATCATTCTGATCACTCGTTTCCTTGTTCTGAGTAAGCATTCATCCATTCTAAACCTTCTTCTATCATTTTGAACTCTCGTTTCATCATTCTAATCACTCATTTCCTCATTCTGAGTAAATATTCATCCATTCCAAACCTTCTTCTATCATTTCGAGCTCTCGTTCAGCCATTCTGATCAATCGTTTATTCATTCTGAGTACTCATTCATCCATTTTGAGCACTTGTTCACTCATTCTGAGTACTCGTTCATTTGTTTCAAATCCTCATCCCCTCATTTTGATATTTTTTCATCCATTCTAATCACTTGTTCACTCATTTTGAGTAAACGTTCATCCATTTTGAACATTCGTTCTCCTCATTTTGAACTCTCATTCACTCTTTTGGATCATTCATTTACTCGTTCTGAGTAAACCTTCATCCATTTTGAACCTCCTTCTATCATTTCAAACTCTCGTTCAGCCGTTATGTTCATTCGTTTACTTGTTCTGAGTGATCTTTCATTCATTTTGAGCTTTTGTCTCCTCGTTCTGAGAGTCGTTCATTCATTCTTAGCAGACATTTCCTCATTTCGATTAGTCATTCATCCCTCTCAATCATTCATTTACTCATTATGAGTGATCATTCATTCATTTCAAACCTTTATCTTCTCATTCCGAGAATCATTCATCCATTATGAGCAGTTTTTTACTCGTTTCGAGTAGTTTTCATCCCTCTCGATCATTTGTTTACTCATTTCAAGCAATCTTTCATCTATTCTGAACCTCCTTCTCCCCATTATGAGCACTCTTCTATCCATTCTGAGCTTCCATCTCCTCGTTTCGTGAGTCATTCATCAATTCTTAGAAGTCATTTACTCATTTTAAGTAGTTGTTCATCCCTCTCGATCATTTGTTTACTCATTCTAAGTAATATTTCATCTATTCTAAACCTCCTTCTCTCATTCTGAGTAGTCATTCATTTGTTTCTATCATTTGTTTCCCCAATCAAATCATCGTTTTCCCCATTTGAATCCCCTAAACTTCATTTCAGGTTATTATCCAAATTGACCTAAGTGTATGAATTGATCGTCATCATTAACATCTGCTTAGGATTCTCATTCATCCTGAGTCAGTTAATCATCATCATCAGCCCAATCAATCCGATTTCAATCTCAAGGTGGATTTGGTGCCGCAATCATCCATTTATCCTTTAATCCAATCAATCAGTATCCTAAGTCACCTAAGGTAATTTTTGAATGGGGTTTAGAACCCCTTTTTTCATCCTATCTAATCCATCATTCGATCTTACCAATCATCGATCAATCTTATCCGATCCAGTCCAATCACCTTTGACCTAATCAATCTACTTCCATCTCGAAGCAGATTCGGTGTCGAGATCATCCTTTGGCAATCAAATCCGGTCATCGAAATCAATCTCATTGCATCATCTAATCATCCTAATCTGAGCTTTAATCTAATCCCGATTTGAGCTTGACCTAAATTCTGACTTGAGCTTTAGTCTATTTCCATCCAAAATCTTTAAATCCATCTTATTTATCCTTTCATCATCATGAATCCTTATCCTCCATCAATAGTAGTCAAGGGAAACCCTAATCACATTGACGACAATAACGAGAGTCTTGTTGATCAAGAAGTATATGACATACATCCCCTTGACGTTATCATCGCTAGTAAGCTTTCTCCATCCACTTCCCGCAATCCAATCACCCCTTCAAGTTATTTTGTTATATCTTCATCCATTCCTAATCACGTTCCTTATGCTACCTTTGAAAAAGTATATCCATTATCTTCCTCACCTGCATCCCCATCATATCCTTCACATGCGTAATCTCCTTATCCAACATCCATATCTTCCTATCCTAATCCACCATCACAATACCCCTATTTTAATCCCCCGTCCACATCCTCCTATCTCAATCCTTCATCCACATATGCCCACTACCCTAATCCTCCATACCAATCTACCCATCCTACTCATACATTGACACCCTCCTACCCTAATCCAACATCCACATCAACCTATCCTAATCTAACATCCACATCTTCTTATCCTAATCTATCATCCACATCTCCCTATCTCAATCTTCCATCTCAATCCTCCCATCCTAATCCACCATCCTAATACCTTTATTACAACACACCGCCCATATCCTCTTTTCCTAACCCACCCTCCCAATATCCCTATCTTAGTTCCCCATCTACTTCCTCTAGCATCGATCCACCATCCATTTCATCCAATCCTACTTCACCATGCCAATATCCCTATCTTAACCCTTCATCTAATCTTAATCCCCCATCTACTTCTAGTCCTACTTCCAACCCTAATCCTTCATCTACCCCTAGTCTCCCATCTAATCCCAATCCTCCACCAATCCCCAATCCTTCATCCACTCCTACCTCTCCATCTAAACCTAGTGTATGCAAATTTCTCACTCCAGAAGTTCTCCAAGGACTCATATCAAAGAATACATCCCCCACTCCACACATTGTAGTCATGGAACCATGCTATCCTGATCCATCATCTATGGTCACTAGTGATGAGACCCCTCTCCAGCCTACACCTATCATTGATGCTACCACCCCTAGCTCCACTCAAATCATCCAAATCCTCACATCCACTGAATCCAATGAGCCCCTATCTCCTACTCCGAGAGCCACTAAACCCATCGATGACACACAAGTCCCATCCATTCCTTCCATTCCTAGTATCACCAATATCCATTCCCTTGAACTTCATGAACCCTCCATCCTTTCATCTCCCCCACTTGGGGATTCCATCCAACATTCCTCCATTATCATGCCTCTTGCACACGATGGGTCATGCCAAGAGCTTGATCCAAAGCATACCACCAGCATATCACCTTATCCACATCAAGATCCTATTGTCTCATCTAGTCCTACTCAAGATCACAGTACTCCATACACTCCATCTCATGACTCCCTTGACATTGAAGATTCCACCACTCCATCTCATGATCCCTCATCTCCATCTCCATCACATGATCCCTTATTGCTCCCTACCATAAATCTAGATCCTATCATATCCCCTAATCCCTCTCCTGATACCACCCATCCAGATGTTGCTATCTCATCATCTCCATCTCATGATCCTCCATCATCGCCTAAACCTACTATCCCCACAACACTTGTATATCCCCTTGGTACCCTCACATTCTTCCATTGTGGTCTCCTTGTAGATGAAAAACAAAGCATATATACCACCCATCATCCTCTACCTAATAATAGACTTGCATCATTCTTCCAAAATAATAAGAATCTTGTCATGGATCGAATGCTTAAGAACATGAAATATCAAGGAAAAGGTTTAGGCCTTCATGAGCAAGGTATTTTAGAGCCCATCCAATTCAAAGAACAAATCTGTATGCGAGGTCTTGGACCTATTTCCCAAGAATTACAATCTAAAAATGTTGGTACAATCTCTATACGTCCTCAACGAGCCTCTTCCAAAAGAAATATAGGCTCTTCCCATCACTCCACTAGAACATTTGTTGCCATCCCTCCTCTATCATACCACCTCAAAAAAACCATCCATATTCCTCCCTCATCTACTCCATCCATTTTGGTTCTTTATGTCCCTCTAGCCACTAAGTCCATTTTGGGCCCTTATATCCCAAAATCACCCCCTCTATCTCATCATATTCATCCTTTTATCCATCCATCACCTATCCATGTCATCCATCATAAACATCCCACTCACATGTCCCCCAATCAGGATCAACAAAGGCACAAACCTGCACATCCTCCATCTACACAAAATCCCCATAATCCTACCTCTATCATTCCACATCATCCATCTCATCATTCCCATCTTGTTGCTACTAAAAGAAATTTGGACGCCAAAATAAAAATGCATCAATCTAAACATCCACATGAATCTAAAGCTTCCCATGTCCCCTCTAAAATACATGGTAAAGAAAAGAAAAATCAAATCCAAAATCCAAATCAAATCCATATGCCTCAAAGGCCCACCAAAGAAAAAATCAAAACCATGTGGATCCCAAAGAAAAAAGATGCAACACCTTCAAATGGAAAATTTGTAACAACATCCAAAGTTTCTAATCTCAACAATAATCATTCTCATCCACCATCTCTTAAATCTATTTTGGCCCCTTATATCCCAAAAATCACTATCCCATCTCCTCCATTATCCCCACATTCTCCATCCATTTATCCTCCTATCCTTTCACATACACCAACACATGTGCCAATGTTGGTCCTGAACTCACCACCCCATCACACAACTACCCCATCATTCTATCCATATCCTCTCTAGCATCCCATCCATTATCCCACATATCTCCCCCATCAAATCCCTCTAATTCATCCTCTTGCCTAATCCATTTATCCTAATAAGGTTGTACCAACATCCAACAGTTGCTTTACACATGGGCTCTTAATACCTCATACCGAACTTGATGCTTGAGTCCTTCATCCATATCCTTATCGCGTATCTTCTAAATCCCCCTATACACATCCCTATACTTATCCATTTCCATCCATATTCAATCCAAAAATCCTAAAAATCCTAAAAAATCCAAAAAATAAAAGAAGTCAAAATCAAAAAAATAAAATAGTAAAGAGAAATAATCCATCCAATGGTGAAAAATTGGAAAACAAGCACCTTGGATAATTACCATGATGAAAACCTAGCAAACAGGCATCATACATAAATCCCCCTCTGTCCTTTTCCACACTTGGGGGTAGCTTCCTGATATGTATTCCCTCCATCCGCTATGCTTCTAGTTATACACCCGTCTTCCTTCTATACGTCCTCTTCATTCATCCCCTCTATCCCACCTATCTTCTGCATCCTACCATCATATCCCATTTATCTCCCATCGCTCCATCCTTCTTGTGATCTTGATCAAAACAGGGGCACCTATCTATGCATGCTTTGGACACCTCTTGGTATGCATCCCCTTCATCCATGCTCTATCGTATTCCTATCCTCCTCTAGTTATCTCCTTTATCTCCCCATCCACTCATCTTGCATCCCTCCTGCCTCATTCCACATGACATATCTAGAGTGGGAACATCTATCTCCCTTTGTGGAATAGTCCTTGGAGACATCATCCATCATAACAATCTGTTCCATCTACCAACCATTATCTTCCTATCCACTCAAACAATCCCTTCCATCTCCCAATCCTTATCTTCCTATCTATTTATCATGACATCCCTATCATCCCCTCATCCTTATCATCCTATCCATCTAAAAAATCCCTTTCATCTCCCCATCCTTATCTTCCTGTCCATCTAAACAATCCTTTTCATCTCCCCATCCTCATCCCATCTTGTAATCCCTTGACATTGGTATTTGGCTATAGGATTTTCCCCCACACAATCCAATGCCATCTATCTCATCATCATCACTCCCGCTTCTTTTGAACGTTTTTCAAATCTCCTATCACTTTTCCTCCCAATTCATCTTTTGATGCTTTGAATAACTATCCCATCCCTAAGCTTCGTGTGATCGTCATTATCCTATCCAATCCAATAGGTCTATCCTATCTCATTGTATTGGTCCCATTTTTTTTTCTACTTATCATGATTATCGCATCATCCGTTATCCATCATTTGTCTTTGGCTTTTATCAAACTACGTTGCCCCTGCGCTTCCCCATAGGCAAGGTCAATCATCTGATCCGCCCTCGGGGCTCCTTTTGTCCATCCTCTCCTTTATCGTCTATCATCAGTCTTTGTTTTTTTTTGTCTGGTCTTTGTCATCCATCATCAATCTTCATCGCCCTCTTTCCGCTTTTATCCATGGTCAGTCATCAGTCTTTTATCGAACTACGAGGGCTTTGTGCTTTCACATAGGCAAGGCTAATCTATGATTGGCCCCCGAGCCCCTAGGTCTTTAAGGTGTGCCATTCTTGTGTCTTGTCTCCCTTGTGTCATGTCATCAAGCTATGCCCTTATCCAGCTAGTTCTTAAAAAATGAGATCCACTAGTATCAATAGATCCAATCGATCTCGAGTATCCCGCGTCATATCAATCTTTTAGTTTAGTATCCATCATCGGTCTCAATAGGATGCATCCTTCCTAACAGACCTCATCAATCCCATCCATCCCCTTGATTCTATGGCAAAGGACGTTTGAAATTGATTGTGATCTTTTCATGCTTTTGGATTTTGTTTATCATTTGAGCTCCTTATCATCACTTGTCATGGTCACCTTGATCCATCATATCATGGTGTGCTTTGACTGGTAAACATAGGAGCATATCTTGATCTTTTTGCTTTGTTGTTGTCTTTTTGGTTGTCCCACGTAGTACCCACCAAGATCCCTAAGGTCTTGTATTATGCTAGGGCATCCTTTTGTGCTTATGGTTATTCCAATGCCTAGCCTGACCAAGGTCTTCATGACTTTGGGGTGTTGGAATAGCCTTCTTGTCTGTTGTGTTTGTTTTACGCATTAAACACTGATTTTCCTTGGTTCTTTGTACCCTGGCACCTGGTGTCTTATGTTATAGCAAAAATTAGTGCTCCAATGATGGAAAATTGCATTAAGATTGCATTTCATTTTCCATTCCATCGTCTTGCATGTATCCCCCATCCTCTCATCTATCGCAATCCCCTCCCAACCATTCATCCTTCATCACTCTCCCTCCCATATCATATCTCTTATCGTCATCTCTTAAATCTTCTTTCTCCTCGTAGTCCGGGCCCCCTGGGTGAGCCTACCCCGTGCACAGGCAAACCTGCCCATGCAAGGCGGCCCTATCTTTATGCACAGGTAGACCTACCCATGCAAGGGCAGACCCGCCCAGGAATGGGCGTTCCCTCCCGGGCCCCCGAGCGAGCTCGCCCCATGCATAGGCAGACTCGCCCCTGTGCATGGGTGGACCTGCTCGAGCACAAGCGGACCTACCCCCCGTGCGCAGGCAGACCTGCCCTGACTGCAGGCGGGATGACCTGTCGTTCAGAGGGCGGGTACACCCCTCTATGGGGGGGCCCGACCATTCCCCCCCCCTTTTTTCCTTTTTTCCCTTAGGCAAAATCACCCTCTTATGGGGCATGTCTGCTCCTCCTCGCTACCCATTCTACCTAATAGGCCATTCTACCCACCCCTTCGGTGACATCTAATTTTCTCCAACTACCCATCCATTCATCCTTCATCAATCTCCCTCCCCTATCCTCCATCCAATCTCTTATCATAATCTCTTCAATCTTATTAGAATAATATTTATTGGTTATTCTAAGCATCTTATCCTCCATCATTTTTATTCCTTTCATCCATCTTGCATCTCAATCTAATCCTCATATGTTCACTCTAGCACAAATCGTCTAATCACATCTGTGATCTTGTCCTCAAACTTGTTACAAGCCTCGATCCAATCATCCTCCTCATCATCATCCTCATCATCGTAATCATCGGGATGTATCCTTCCCTCATCAACAACACTCATCGAGATGAATCCTTCCCTATCCTCGTGTTGTGTTGGGATGTATCCTTCCCTTATCAACAACACTTCCATTATCATCATCATTGGGATGTATCTTTCCCTATCCTCATGTTGTTTTGGGATATATCATTCCCTCATTGACAACAATCCATCCATCATCAACCCATTTTGGCTTGTCGCTTGACAAGGGCAACATCACCTTTGTCCTTGCGTCCATTTATGCTTCCCAATCTCCTGTTGCCTTTTCATCCTTTCTTACCCATCACTTTGCATCATCTTCCCCATCTCCATTCTCATTGTCTCATCCATTCGAGAGCACATTTGTGTTCTATTGACCCCGCATGTCCTCTCAAGGGGGCATCCTCAATCCCTAACTTTCATCGTCACTCCCGTCATTTTTTCCTTCCTAGTCACTCCTTTGAATGACTAGGGCATCTTTTCCGATCTGACCATCTTCTTCTAGGTTCTATGTTTTAATATTCTTTGAAATGATGCTACTTCATAACACCATCTCAAACAGGGGAAAAATGTAGACACCTAAATTTGGACACTCAATTTATTCAAATTTATCCCCTTTACGTCTAAATATCTCCTTATCTGCATTAATTAAGTAATATCACTATTATTTAATTAATACCTCTAAAGTTCTTCTAACCCCTAAGGTATTCAGTTAATAATTAAACACCTTACCCCTTTCATCAAATGAATTAAATAAATATGACATTTATTTAATTTCTCACATGTCACATCCCTTCCTTAATCTTAATCAACCTCCTAATTCCATCATTAGGAATGTGCACATGCCTAATCCTTGATTAGGATGTGTCATATCCTCCAACTTTTACAAGTTGGCCCCTAATCTCTCTTAGCCACCTAACCCTCCTCTAATCCTTCATTAACTAGCCTAATCAACCTTCCAAGGAATTTTTAATTCCTTTTATCCTTCCAAAGAATATTAAATTCTTTTTTCTCTTCCCCATGTGACCTTTGACTTGTCACATCAAATCACATGTGAACTCTTCCCCATGGAATCTTTGACTTGTCACATCAAGTCACATGTGGAAAAGTGCTTCCCTTTATGGAGCCTTGTCTTATCCATGAGATTCTTCCAAACATGTGAATTTTTAATTCACATTTTTTTCCCAACTACCTTCTCTATCCCCATGGAGATTTTTGAGGAATTCTAAAATTCTTCAAAAGTCACTTTCATTCCCATTTGGAGACAAGAAGTTTTTTTTTGAGAAAATCTTCTCATCCCCCAAGGTACTTGCAAAGTACTTGTCCTTATTCCACATCATGTACCCTCCTTCCACCTCATTTACACATCACCATTTTTAAGCCATTTCACCTTTCACGTGTCAAGATGTGAGGGCTTGTGAGTCCTCAACTCACCATAGCCCTTCATCTTGGCCTTGGTGGCTCAATCTCAACCGTTGAATTCTTTAGAGAATTCAATTCAACTTCTTCTATAAATACCCCCTCTTTTATCTCATTTAGAAACTTTTTGCATTCCATATCCAAACTCTTGCAATTTTATCATTTGAACCATACTTAGCCATATTTTCATATCTTTCTTTCACCATAGCACTTGCATCCATTCTCATCCACTTCTCATCCATCTTGCATCACATTTGTGCATCTTTTTCCATCAAGAGGAGCATAAACAACTTCAAAAATCAAGGGCCAACCAAAGGACAACTTAACAAGGTATAATATTTCCATCTATTTTGTTAAGTTCAACATTTTTTTCCCTATCTTGAGGTGTTAGGTGTTTACTTTGTTTCTTGCATTTTTTTTTATTGTTGCTCATTTTTGGAACAATATTTCACCTGATCACAGTAGGAATTACAGAGATAACCTTGTCGAGGCTATGGACGCTTGACTAGAAGTAAGGGTCTATCCCTGGTTGGCTTAAAAGGAATTGTCATATTATATAGATTAATGCAAACAGTTGCTATTTCTAAGTTTATTGTGGCAAAAATAATCAATTGCACACACGTGAGCTCAGTAATACTTAATCTTGCATGCTAACCAAAGTGAAATCTAAATGTTGGAATAAGGATCCCATGATTTATAATTAGAAGACTGAAGAAAGTTGGTACATTGATGTTAGATCTGGAATTGACATTCTATTGTTTTGTTGGTTTCTAGTTGTTGTGTGGTCTCACAACATGCCCCATTTTTCTCTTTGGAAAAATGTGAACCCCTTTTTTTCCTTTTCCTTTTTCTCTGCCTCATTTTTCTTTCATTTTATTTGGCATCATTTTGCTACTTGGTTGGTTGCTGATCTTCTTTCAATTTCACTTGACCTTTTTATTGCTTTATCCTTTTATTCCCCAGATCTGGTGTTTCGATTCTTTTTACAAAGTTTAACATTTTATCAGAAACCGGAGTCCCAGAATCCTACGTTTGCACTAAGGGAATTTGTATCTTCATACAATTTTAGTTTTGCACAGTACTTCATTTGACCAGAGTCGTCAATCTCGGTAGTTTCCTTTTTACCGGAGTCCGGTATTTAATTGCTTCCTTTTCTTTTCTTACTCAGAAGTCAAAAATTGGAGAGTCTATTTTGAAATTTTGTTGACCTATCTTTGGACTCGATTTTCCATCTTCCCTCTTGTTCCAGTTTTCAATTTCTCAAGCGTAGTAGGTATTTACCGGATCCTGGTGTTTCTTTTTAAGGATAATATCGAAAAGCCTCAATCCCGATGATGAAAATTGATCATGTATCTTTAATAACATATGCCTTACAAGGAATCAGCTTGACATCTGATTGCCATGTATAATCATTGCGCCGTCTTTCTTCTCTAGTGGGGAGTCTACACAGAAATCTAAGTGTTCATAATTTGAACCATCATTGTAACGATTGCATCTTTATTCAAGGAATTAATGCAAAATAATAGGCAATTATTGAAGGTGGAGAACTACCTATGTACTTGGCACCACCTCAAGCATGAAAATGATTTTACAACACTCCATTTTGCATTATATTGCAAATTGGAAAAGGACATTGAAGTAACGAAATGACACTAGCGTGCAAGGAGAGGTAGATTTTGAGAAACCAAGACACAACTACCAAGGGTTTTGAAGTTGCATTTTGAAAGATCACCATTATTAACCAAAACCAGGTATGTTTGGAATAACTAATATTCTCTTAAGTGTTTCTCAAACTGAAAAAAATCTCGATAATGGTATTCCATTAAGAAATTGAAATGTTGATTATTCTTTGATTTCTTGAATTTAATTGAAAATGAATTGAAATTTTTATAAACTGTAATTTTTGGTTGAATTTAACCCTAACTCGCACACAAGACACATATTCTAAAATTTGCATAACACACTATACAAAATCAGCACAAAAAAAGGCCAGAAGATGAATTTAAGTATTGCAATTTCCAAGCTATACCTATCAATGTAGTGGTCACAAACACTCATATGGGATGGTCTTTAGACATTGAAATCCTTTCACGACTATTACAAGAAAATGCTTCTTAGTGTTCCAAGAATGTTGTGGCAAATGGGTTACTTCCTGTAGGAGGGTTTCCACCGGTGATGGAGGCTCCTGAATTGGTTATGCAATGTATAAATTACTACAACCTAGCCAAGAAGGTTGTTGAGAAGGAAGGGATAATTTACGTAGACTTATCATAGAAAGGAATCATATACACGTTTGGTCTCCCCATTTACACACAAATGTTTATTGTTGATATAAAGGCTAAAAGAAAGACATATCAGAATGTTGAAGAATGTAATAGAGAAATTATGAGTACCCAATGGTGCCAAGAGCCCATTACACAATAGACCAAGGTAATTCAGAGGTCTCTGTTTAAACAAGAAATGCAAGATATGATAACTTTGTTGAGCAGAGTAGCTGGTTTAAGAGATGCAAGCAAATTTGAACCCTGGATGTTTGTAATAATATCCTTCCTAATAGAAAGTCTTGTGGAATTGCATTAGGGAAAGCTAATAAGTGACAAAATATATGAACAGATAACTACATTTCCCAAAACTAGGTGCTTCTACATTTCATCATATGTTATTTACTCCTGTGCTATGAGGGCCAATAAACAAGGGTTGAGACAAATTGGTACTCTGGGCACAAAGGTTGGAAACACTTTGATATATGCACATCTACCCCAGATCACCATCCATGGATATAAAGATGATTACATGAAAGTTAATTATTTTTTCTCCATGAAATTGGTTAGAACAATCGAAGGTGATAAAGCCAAAAGATTATCCCTGGAAGCACAAAGTGCCATTCGGCTAATGGGAGGATGGTACATACAGTTCCCAACTTAGTCCTACATCAGAGTGGAGGGATTTGATGGACACCCATTCATGCTTCCTAAGTACCCTATAGTTAAAATTGTTTTATTAGAATTTGTGAGACAGTTGAAGTAGTCTTAGGCTCTTTATAGCCATGCTCACAAGAGGGCCTCTTTTAAATTTCCCATTGCAATAGGAAATTACAAGTGTAGTGTAATCAAAGTAACTAACTTGTGTGAAGAAGAGTTGAGAACATACCATTTTGAATATTTCCCACTCCAGAGAATATATTATGATATTGAAGGAAATATTGCTAAGAATATAGCTAGTTTTCGTGCTCATGTTCCACACCTAGAATATTATTGGCTTAAATGTGAAGACAAACACATGGTAAGAAGAAGAAAATATGAAAGATTGTCCCTAGAATCTACCTGAATTCTCAAGCTTCACGATATTCCAGATTAGTTGGAAGAGGATGATGGCCAGGTGTTGAATAAGTTCTATAATGAAGACAGGGTATATGATGAACCCATTGCAAACCTAGGTTTTAATGATGAAGACATGACATCAATTGATAAGTTCACCAGACCAGTCTTTGTTTATACTCAATACTGGAATGATGATTTTTGTAAAGCCTTGAGAGAAAGAGGAATTGAACCCACATTCTCAAAAGATAAAACGAGGAAGCAAAGAGATGAAACAAATTTTGAAAGTGGAGAGCCTACTAAGAAGAGAAGAAAAACTAGTAAAGAAGCTCTAGGTATTAGAATTGAAGAAAGAACCCCTGAAACTACAAGACAAGAAGTTCCCATAAAATGATCTGATAAACAGAAAGATGCAGAGACCGGTAAAGATAAATCAAAAGTAAAGCCTAAAGGTGCATCTTCCCCTACAACAAAACCTAGAACTAAAGTAATTATTGATGAAGGAACAGGAGCAATAGAAAATGTTGGTGCACAAACCAGGTCTACATCTCAAAGGGCTACAACATTTTTTTACCTCTCCCCCTTCTATTAATATGGCTAGTATGAAGCAAGCATTGGGAGGGACTCCTATGGTTATAGAGGAAATTTCTGAAGAAGATGAAGTCAGAATTAAAGAACACGTTGATACATGGGGTGCTATGTGGGAGAAGGTGAAAGAAAAGAAGTCTAAAGATAAAACCTGTGACACATCCAGTGACAGAGGAAATTCAGGATGAAGGTTCTAATCCCATAAATATTGAAGAAGAAAAGTTTATACGAGGAACACTCACCTCAGAGGCTTGAAACCCTAGTGTACTTGAGATGAAAACAAGGGAGACTACAGAGCAGGACCCTATCAATGAAAGAATTGTTGATGATACTTTTGATTCCCAACCTTTGCTTGGGAATGTTTCAAATATTAATGAATAGTCACAGATCTTTGAAGAACCAGAGAAAGGCCATGCTAAAATTGAAATTGAAATTGAAGAGGAAGTTGCACAGTTTTCAGGAGAAGGAATTGAAAATGAAGAAAATCCTAATGTAGCAATAAATAAAGAAGATAATGTTTAGAGAGATGAAGTTGAAAATCTAGATAGACAAGAAAATATAAGTCTTCAAACAGAGGAGGAAGTGTCAAACCCTACTAATCCTAAATCTATACTAGATATCATTGAAGAAATTCCCATTTCAGATAATGTGACAAGTCAAAGAGAAGAAGTTCCTGAAACAAGTGGCAAATAGGAACCAAAAAATGTTACAGAGGTACAACAAGATGATGATACTCCTGATTGGTTAATCAGGGAATTAGCTTCTCCAATGGAAGTGGAAATATTGGCTCTAAATTTGAATAATTTCATACAAGAAGTAGACACTCCTAAACCTAGGCGCAGAGCAAAGACTAAACATGTCATACAGAGAAATGCATATGGTAATATAACTATCCAAAAAGCTACTCCAATAGTTGGTAAGGACATACATGAAATAATGCATAAGGATTATAGGATAACATGTATTAATCTTGGACACTCATCTTGGCAACAAGAGTTAGAGGAAATAAAAGTGAATTTGAATGCTACTGTTGCCAGAGTGCAAAAATTCAAATAGAAGAAAAGAGAATTGAAAGAACGAGTTGCTACCTTGGAACATTTTATAAAGTCATTAACTTTATCTAGTCAAGAACAAGCTGAGTTGCCTAAACATCCAATGTTGATGTCACAAGAACAAGTAGATGCAATTGCAACAGTTCGCCATAAAATGAATATGTTTGAAGAATGGATTGAATACTGGGTAAAGAAAGGAGAAGAATTCATTACTGATGCAATAAATAATTACAAGGAAGCATACCACAATTCAGAGAAATTGAAGAGATTTGAAGACGAGTGCAAATTTCACCAAGAGCAAGTCCTCGAAGAAAGGCGAAGCAATGAAATTGTCATGTAGTCAGATATCTAAGAATTAATACTAGGTGATGTAATATCAAAACCTGAACTTCCATTTCTAGAGAAATGGAAGAAACAATTAAAATGGGAAGGTGATATGTTAGTACAGTGTATCGAAGGATTTGAGAGGGTCATCGTCGAATGCAGAAAATTGATTGATGAAAATCAAGAATTTATTGAGATACTAACATGTCAAGGTTTTGATCCCCAAACATTAGGGTAGGAGGGAAAAGAAGCTAAAGCCTTCAAATAATGGATAGAGAGAATAAATAGAGATCTTGTTGAGTTGCTAACAAGGGAGGTCATCAATGAAATTATACAATGCAGGAACACTATAGCCAAATATGAAGCAGACAAAGTGCAGAAGAGTGATATCATACTCCAAGTAACTAAAGAATATATTAGGATGAAGCTCACTTGGAAAGCGATACAAGGGATTTCAAAAGAACATATGCATCAAGTATTAAAGGCTTTTCAAGAATATTAGCTAAAGAAAGATGAAGGAAAAATCCTGGAGCCCGAGTCATAAGCGAGGAGATGGAGAACTAGATACCAGACACTGAAAAAGCGATGAAGTTTTATTTTGATTATAATTTTGAGTTTGTAGGTTGATCCCAATTCCAGTAGATATTCACTATTCTATTATTTTAGAAGGAAGTTGTTAGCCTCAACATGCGCAAAGTGTTCGTGTTGGAGTATGAAGTAAAGGTGTTGTTGTTGATGAAGTCAAAGCCTTGAATTAGTCTAGAATATTCTTGATGACAGTTGGCAGATGCCACGTGCCACATTTTAATTTGTTATTTTTGATTCTCTAGATAGACTTGTAAGTTGAACTTCTGGGGCCTTGTTTCTATAAAAGGTCGTCTCCTCCCTCATTTTTATTTTAAGTTCAGAATTTGTGGATGTCGGAGGAGCATAAACTTTTAAGTTTTGTTCTTTTTTCCTATTTTCTGAACCATTCTGGCGTAAAACTTTGTATGCACGCAGACATTGATTAATATCAGAGCTTATTAGATAGCTACCTTTCTCAGTATCTTTTGTAGTTGGTTTTGTTAGTTCATCGAAACAAGACTGTATGCTACGCTATTTAAGGGTGCATACAGAAAGTACTCAGTGTCTGGAAATGAAACCCCTCTCTTTAAAAGCTTACACCATTTTATATGTAGCTGTGAAGCAATCTAGTGAAGTATAAAGCGGTTTGCTCTGTTTTAAGTGATTCTTTGGGGCATACATGGAGAATAACCGGGAGCAACTTTTAATTTTTAGTTTTTTTATACTTTGTTTTAGAATAGAATTTTTATATTTGAAAATGTTCCAAAATTTAAATGAATGGAAGTAATTTTATTGAAAATCTTTTGTTTTCCATAAAATTATTGAATGCTTAATGCTAAATCTACTTAAGTGATGGCAAAGAATTTGTGATGTTCATGAAATGTTATTGTAAATCTTTCGGTTTCATGATGTTATTTAATGAATGAAGTGGAAATTTTGTGTGTGATGCTTATAATTCTTAGCAAAGCTAGAAATAATCATAGTCCCTTTGAGATTAACAACAATATCACATCAGTACCTAAGAGAGACCCTAGTGCAACCATGACCTAGTTATCGAAGACTTGGGATTGAATGAAAGCCAATCTTTGCCCTGTTAATGCAAAATCCCCCTTTAGGTTGTCTTTGTTCCATATATTTCAAGAAGGATAGGCTCTTTATGGTCTTGTATGTGAAGAATTTATTTGCCCTATTTGTTACGAGTAAAATCATCGTCAACACCTGTTAAATGTGTAATTTATTTATGTTTGATACAAGATAGAAACTAATTTTTAAGAAGATTTGGTATTCATAAATTTATCCATAAATAATTATCAAGAAAGTATAAGTTATTTCTTATCTATACACATGTGATGATCAAAATCTTGTTATTTTTTATGATATTCAAAATATTTCTCAATATGAGAATTAAAAAAGACTTCATTTTTAATAAATTGAGTAGCCATATTGAGCTCTAAACTAGCACTATTTCATAAATAAACATTATTTATTTGAGTATCTTGGGCATAAAAAAAGCTCTATATATAAAACATGGAAAGATGAGGTAATTGGATAGAAAATGAAGTGCTTATCAAAAATAAAGGAATGAAATGAAGATGGAAAATGTGTGTGAAGATCTAGGTGAAGTTTGAAGTCATATATGTAAAGAGGTTGAAATAACAAACCCTAGGGGACAAGTTCTTAGATAAGGTGTTGAGTGATTCTAATGGAGGATAAAGTGGGATGGAAATGGGTGATCACAAAATGCAAACAAGAGGGTCAAAGGATTAAAAAAAGGAAAAAGTGTTTCAAGGGTGAGGATTTTTAAAATTGGAGAATTTAACAAGGGAATATATGACTTGTGGGTGAAGTGAAATGAATAGGATGTGAAAATGGAGACAGAGAAGGAAATTTTTTATGAAAGGTGTCTTATCCTTGCTTCTAGTGTTAAAATTATGAAAAGTGCAATTTTTAGGTTATCAGATAGAAAAACTCAATTTCTAGGCTATATAGATGATTTTTTGCCAAAATAAATATTTTGGGTTCTTCAACACCACTTTTAGAGGTGATTTTTGCATATATCCCTTTGAAATATATAATTAAAACTAAGGGCTCAATGGGCCTCCCAAATAAAAAATTTTGTCCTTCAAAATTTTATCTTTTATATAGGAAATATAAAAAATGTGTTGGACACATAAAACAGTTGTAAGGGGGAGTTACACTTGTTGACCGACTTTCTATGTTTTTACAGGGAATTTAATTTCTTGATAGTACATAATTTCATATGACCTTATAGAATACGTATGATCATACCATCTAGGTATGGTATGGATTGTGTTGTGTTTTGACATATATACACTTGTTTTTACATAATTTTCAATATATATATACATTATATATATATACACATTATATATATATCACAAAACAAGTTTTATATTATATACACATGGTTTATATACAACACTCACACAAGCATATACATAGTGACCCATGGCATGTAGTATACATAGTCTACTAAAATATTGCTAGCATATACTTACAACCTACTAAAGTAAACCCAAAATTAGTGCAATGTACACAAACAACTTCAACAAATAATCAATAATTATGCACACATGAGTATGCATATGGTGCATACATGGTTAAATATTCACAATACACATCATATACACATGATATGACATAGATACAATAGTCGTAAAAGATCCACATATAATATATGCATAATCTACAAGTAAGGTTGAGGGTGTAGGGATTTTTGTTTTATATTTACTTGCTTATAATCCTATGACCTTTGGTCATAGGAGTGACCAAATGCTTTGTCAAACCCCTACTCAACTCCTAGTTGTATTATTCTCTCAACCTCTAGTAGAAGGGGGCTTATCATAAGTGCCTATTTTTTTTGAAGAACCAAGACTTAATCCATTGGTCATATTGGTAACTAGGAGGCGGGTTGAAAGGGGCTAAAGCCAATCCCTATTCCCCTTTGCATTTTTCTAAAAACCCTTTTTCTACTAAAATGAACATGACTTTTTCCTCGCTAATTTGATTTTTGACTTCTTGTAGGTGTTAAAAATTTGGTTTAGAGCTCTAAATAGTAGATAAATTCATTATTTTAGATTATTCACTAATGTTTAGGTATAATCATTTCAATTGCATACTTAATTTCAAAACTTTAAATGCTTATAACTTTTGTAGACAAAGTCCAATTTCAATGATTATTTATTTATTTATTAAAAAATTATGAATAATTTGATGGTTCCATCTATTTTTTATTTTGAAATTATTTATTTTATATTTTGAATAATCCTTCGAATGCAAAAATATTTGTTGGCTAAAGAATTAAACTATAAAAATAATGTATTTCACAATCCAAAGAACAAACTTTCAAACTCATAATCTTATGGTTTTGCAAGTCAATCTAAAGAAGACTTGTTTATGGACCTTTTCAAAAAAAAATTACCTTATCTTCTTTTTTACGTGCTTGATAATCATTTCTTATAGGATTAAAATTCATCTTCATGCTTTAATTTGGTTTACTCAATTTACCACTATATTTTAATCTTGAAGAACTAGGGTGTGTATGCTCATCTCTTTCATTCTCACATGATCTTAAGAATTAGAAACACACTCATCTTCCCAAATTTCTTTTTAGGGGACCTACCTTGGATTTCATTACCAAGGGGACAACCTCAACTCTAGTGTTCTAATGAAATATAAAGAGTAGGGGTTGAATCAAAAGACACACCTTTTGGAAGTTGAAATTTTATCATTTGGGCTAAGACCCCAAGAAATTTATACCTTTCATAATTGAAGGATAAGGTTGGGTTACCCTCTTCTCCTATTTTTTGGCATATTTTCACTTTCATCTTCACCAATCAAGCATCACATTCCCTTGTAGTACATCGAGGATACCCTTACCAACTTGTATAACCTAGTTTAAGACCTTTGTGCATCCTTCATTGTGGTACATTATATACCATTTAGGATTAATAAGTTACTCACAACATGCTTTAAAAATGGGGATATAGAGCTAACTTTGGGTAAGGATTTTTCCTCCAAGGTAAGGGGTGTATAGGTGGTGCATGACCTTGCATTCCTTGGTTATCCATCACTTGATTGATAGTATATTTTCTTGTAATTATATGAATCTTATCCTTTGGAACCTTAGGTATTTCTCTTTCTATATTTTTCTTAGCTCAGTGTGCAAAATTCAAAAATCCACTCCCCCAAAAAAAATACAAAAAATAAAAAAATATTTACCTTTGATTATGTATGTTTTCCACCACTTGCTAAGGTTTAGCCACCAACTATTATCCACCAAATTTCCCAACCAAATCCCACATCCATAATCCAAATTATATTATTGTCCATCCTAATCCAAGTTTATAATCATGCTTCTATTTTTCTTTACTCGCCCATCCATCTATCCTCAATAGTACTATCCCACAAGATTTAATCACCCATCCATATATCCTCAACACTAATAATGCATAAGATATAGTCACCCACCTATCAATCCTTAATACTAAGAATCCAAAATCTTTAGGCATCCATGTATCAATACTTAATACTAAGAACACACAAGATTTAGTCACCCATTCATCAATCATTAATACCAATAGACCATAGGCTCTAGTCACTCATTCATCAATCCTTAATACCAAGAAGCCATAAGATTTAGTCACCCATCTATCAATCCATACCAATGAATCACTAACACAAACTTTTCAACCAATCCTATTTGCTTATCCATTGATCCTTCCTTTGAAATATCAATCTTAGAAAATATGTTAAGCCAAGAAAAGTATGTCACAGAAAGGTGTAGCTTATAAGAATAGGAGCCAAGC
Source organism: Sequoia sempervirens (assembly GCA_007258455.2). Taxonomy (NCBI): domain Eukaryota; kingdom Viridiplantae; phylum Streptophyta; class Pinopsida; order Cupressales; family Cupressaceae; genus Sequoia; species Sequoia sempervirens. The sequence continues at coordinate 1,070,171,102 of VDFB02271358.1, read as the reverse complement.
TACCCTAAAACTATCACTTCAAATAATCATCAAGTGGTCATCCCTCCCCTATTGTTGAAAAGGGAAGACTGTCCTTCATCCCAGGCCTTTCTTAATACTAAACCATCTCCCAAATCCTTATTTGTCATCTATATCCCAAATCCTCATCCCCATCAACAATCTAAGAAAGACTTATAGCATCCATCTCCTATCCTAATCCTACATCCTCCAAATCATTGAAATCCACTCCATCCCAATCCAAAAACCCATCTAATAAAGAAACCTTTAGGAATTTTCTCCAAGGACTATTTAGCAAAGTATCTTAAGCTTTGATACACAAAAAAAGTTATGTCTTCTCACCATATCACTAATACTACACCTCGCAAACATCTCATTAACTATGTAGTCCTTAATCTAAAACCCATCATGTACACTAAATCTATTAAGTCCAACATCCATGAACATAAAAAATATTATCTTAGTTATATGAATGACTTAAAGAGTTCCTTCACATACTAATAGATAGCAACCAAAAACACCAATCCTCCCTTATTTTATCTAAGAAAATATGTATGCATTTCTATTGGGAAAATGTGTCTCAACCTTGCAATTACATAAGGTTTACTATTGATAGGTAAGTACAAGGAGGGGTGGGGGTACCCCCCTATGATGGTTTTGGGCACTGCACACCCTAATGAGGGCTTGGGGGAAATGCCCCCAAAAGCCAAATTTTATGTATATTATATTATTGTAAATCTGGACCATTCATCATTAGGTCTGAGATCTGACGGTTGATATTTTGTTGGCTTGACTTGCTCTAGAAGGAAACCCTATTTTATGAGGGCATTGTATTATGGTTGTGTATTGTGATGTATTTTGAGTTTGATAGTGGTCGTGTTACCTTTGGATCTCTAGTTGGTGATACTCCTATGAGAAGCTTGCTCTGCAAGTATATTGTAATCTTCATGATTTTTGAATAATATATTGGGCGGCTTTTGGAGTGGGGTTTTTCTCCCAAAATGGTTTTCCCCACATAAATCACTATGTTATGGTATGCTTGATATTTATGTTTATTTTTGTTTAAATTTTTGTAACTGTTAAAAATATCTATAAATTTTTGCATTAGCCTCCTCTCAAGATTAGTGTAGGAAGTTTTCATGCTACCTTATCTTCCTTACAATCCCCATATGGGCCTTATCCTCAATCAAGATCTTATCCATGATCAATAAATCCTAGATCAAACACCATCATACACTTCATCATTGATCAAGGCCATTCAAGAGCTTCCTCTCCAAAATCCATTATTGTCATGCCAAAATCTTGAGTCCATCCAGGAATCCCTCATAAATGATCATGGAATTCAAGTTAATCCAATCTTTGATCACGATCCTAATAATGATCATGACATCCAAGATGATATTATCATTGATCAAGAAATCTAAGATGATCCCCTCATCCACCTTTATTCCATCAATATTCATAAAATTTAACTTGAACCTATCCATACAACAATGTCCATTTCTCAAGATGAGACACTTCCTTCCCTTAGACACATAGATGATCAAATAATTCACATGGATCACATCAAGCATGTAGATAATATAAGATACTATGGATCACATCAACATTCCAAATGATCAATCAACAACTAGCATGAATAAGGAGAAAATTTTGGCATCCTATCAACTAGGATCATCCACTTTTATCAAATCAAGATTTCTCATGAAAGATAAAATATAGAAAATTATGGTTTCAACTATAGAAAGATGGGTTAACAAAATCCTGCTTCCAAAATAATAAATATCCAATCACAAAAAAATCTATCCAAGCATGTAGTATTAAGGAAAAGGATAAGGCCTACATGAACAAGGCATTTTAGAACCAATACAATTTTGTAAAAATCCTAGATATGAAGGTCTCACAATTCATCAATCAAGAAATCTAATGATGTTATTGGTACCTCATTGATACTTGGGGTAACTTCATCCAATGCAAGCATCAAAATAGGGGACATGTGTAGTCCTTACCATAAGGTTGTTGCCAACATTCCTTCTATCCACACCAAAATTCATCATTCCCAAATCTTTAAAATTACTAATTAGGACCAACAAAATTAAAAGCATTACAAAGAAAAATATCAAAACAAAATGTCAAAATTTACTAAATCCAAAAATCAAAATGTAAGCAACAAAAATTTTAGTTCCAAAGTAAAATGAAGTGGTAACTCCAATCAAAGAATTTTTTTTAAAGAAATAAATCAATCAAAAGCCACATATTGCATATAACATATGTCAACCTCCTTCAAAATGGTCATCAATCCCACCACACAAGGCATATAAAAGTGTTGGTCCCAAATAAAATCCCAATCTAAAATCTAAACTTCATTATCCACCATCCAAAATTGGCAAATAAAAAATTCTACATCCAAAATGCCAAATAATCCCTCCACATCTACCATCCTCCATCATAATCCAACATCTCACCTAAAATCCAAAACTCCTAACTCACAAATTTGTAGTGTCTTGGTAGCAAAATTTTATCATAATGACTCTCATTGATGAAAGGTACTCCCCTTACAATCTGAAACCCACAATAACAACAAAGAATTGCACAAACAATATGCAAGAAGGAAGCAAAGATTTTCTATTATCACTAAAATTAAAAATAAAATTACCTTAAAATTTCCATCACATGGGCACTTTGATTACATAAATCTGCAAATCAGAGCCACAATCCACTCTACTCTAACCCCCCTCTCTGTAACGCCCATTCACATCCTTTATTTAGAAGGTGTAACTGCCCTAGAATCTTCTAGAAAGTGTAACTTCCTCAAGAAGATATTTTGAAATTTTATTAATTTTTGTAGTGCAACTTCACAAGGTCATAACTTTTGATCTGACCATCAGATTTTCAATTATAATACTTTTTTTAAAATCTCTTGAGAAGGTGAACCATTAAAAATTAGTACTGATAAGTAGACCACTTTCATTTTTTGCCAATTTTCAGGCCCATCTGGATCCTCTAATTGCCTCAAAATTGACTTTGAATATTTTGACAGGATTTTCAAAAATTTAAATTTTAATATCTCTCAAATGACAAATTTTATTGAAGTGATTTGTTTTCCATTGGCTTCAATTTACCATTCTAAAGGTTTGTGTAAGATTTCGTGCCCAATCGTGCATAAATGCAAACTTACTAAAAATAGTAACCCTACCAAATTTAGCCCTTATTGAAAAGAAACAACATTTTTTTTGGTGATACAAGATTGCTCTTACACCATGGATGCTCCTGCATCAGACACCTGGGGTAAATTGAAAAGTGACATTGTCACTTCTCAAGAATTAGAGGGAAACCAAGACGATTAACCTCAGTCTCAAATAACCATGATGAATCTTCAACTGTCCTTCCTCTCCATTTCACCACTTATACTCTACGTAATGCCTGTTTCTTGTACTTCTACCCACACGACTGTCCAAAATTTATTTTATCTCTTCCTTCTTTGAAGTAGGTGTTGGAACATTCCACCATGCCTCTGTCAATTCATTCTCCTTATCTCCTTCATGATATTCTGTCAAATCAACAATGTTAAACAAAGGTGAAACATGAATCTCACTCGACAACTTTACCTCATATACATTTCCTGAATCATGTTTCTTCTGGATTTTACATGGTCCAAACTTCTTCATATTTAACTTGTTGTATGTACCAATTGGAAACCTCTCCTTTCACAAATGAACCATGACTTCATCTCCTACCTGGAACTCCTTATACCTCCTTTTCTGATTTGCAATAGTCTTATACTACAAGTTCATCTTATTGATATGTTTCTTCACCTCTTCATGCAGATTCTATAGGTGCTTGACAAAATCTTCATCCTCGACACTACTCTTCTCCCCCTTATCAATCTTTCTCAATTTAGAAGCAGTTCTTGGACTACTCTCATACACAATTTGGAATGGTGATTTACTAGTCCTCCTATTGACAAAATTGTTGTAAGTGAATTTTGTCTGTGGTAAAATCAAATCCCACCCCTTGGGTTTTTCTCCTACTAAGCATCTCAACAAGTTACCCAAACTCCTTTTCACCACCTCCATTTTTCCATCTATATGTGGATCGTATGTAGAACTAAACTTAAAATCAGTCTTCATCTTCTTCCACAATGTCCTCCAAAAATACCCAACAAACTTGGTATCTCGATCTAAAACTATGCTCTTGGGTAGACCATGTAGTCTCACCACCTCTCTCAAAAATAATTTTGCAACATGAATAACATCACTAGTATTATGACACAAAATGAAGTGTGCCATCTTAGAAAATCTATCCACCACAAATATGGAATCACACCCTCTTTGTGCCCTTAGAAAACCAAGAACAAAATCCATACTAATGTCCTTCCATGGCCTCCCAGGTACAGGTAATGGTTGATACAATCCAATATTCTGACTTGTTCCTTTCGCCATCTGACATACTTTGCAACTTTGCACAAAAAATTTCACATCATATTGCAACTATGACCAATAGTATCACTCACCAATAATGGTCTTATCTCAACCAATGTATCTAGCTAATCCTCCACTGTGTTTCTCCTTGATCAAGTTCTCTCTCATGGAACTCCTTGGAATGCACAACTCATTCCCTCAAAACAACATACCATCTTGGATTGTAAAATCCAACCATCTTGTCCTATCCAAAGTGATAGGCTCCTTGCAAGCTCTCCAAGCCTCTACAAAATTAGGATCTTCATGATACAAGCTCTTGAGTTCATTAAACGCAACAACTTCAATCTACATTTTTGTTAAAAAAAATTGCCTCCTACTTAAGGCATCTGCAAATATGTTAGACCTTCCACTCCTATGCTTCAAAATAAATGTATAACTTTGCAAAAATTCAACCCATTTCAAATGTATTTGATCCAACTTCCTTTGACTATTCAAATATTGTAAAGCTTGATGAAAAAAAAAAACTCTTTTGGCAACAAATAGTGTCTCCATATTGTTCGCTAAGATGGGGAGCTCTTCAGGTGGTAGTGATGGTGGTGGCAATTTTTCAAATTTTGAAAAGGTAGGAGATCGGGATGCTGCTTCAGGTGACAATGGCAGACAGTGTGTTGATGACAAGGTGATGTCACGCGGGGCCCTTGCTACAGGTAAGCTGAGTGGGTCCCCTTTTATGGGTAATGTTTCATCTGATGGTAAAGGGGCTTCAAAGAATGTGTTTTTGATGCTTTCCTCGGTGCCTAGCATTGAAAATGTGGTACATGACTTAGAAAAGTCAGGGTATGCCCTGTCCTCGGATGGGTGTGATGAGAATCCTTTTGTGGAGGGTCTTGGGCTTGATAAAGCCAGGAATGTTCTCTTGTCGAAATCTTCTATCAATTGGTCTAATCTGTTTGGGGCTAAGCCTAGAGGAAAAATTACTTCACCTCCAGTGCCTTTGTTGCTAATAAAACAACAGGGGAGTACTTTGTTACTATCCCATATTACATTGTTAACAAAACTGTGACTAATATGGACATGGTTCTACTGGGTAAATTTGTTGGTCCTCGGCCTCATATTGAGCTAGTCCGTAAGTTTACTTTAACTCATTAGAAACCTAAAGGACAAATAGATGTGGTTGTTATGGCCAAAGGGTTCTTCTCATTTTCCTTTACCTCTGAAGATGATATGGTGATGGCGTTGACGGGGGGCCCATGGTTCCATGGATTGTCATCCTTGATGCTAAAGAAATGGGAAACTAGTTTTAATCCAAACTCGTGTTTGTTCTCTGCCACTCTGGTTTGGGTTAGATTGCTTGGTCTACCACTGGAATTCTAGGATGAGAAAGTGTTTAAGGGGATTGCTAACACTTTTGGTTGTTTGTTATCTATTGACCAAATGACGACATCAAGGAAGCAGCTAGTTTATGCTAGATGTTGTGTAAATGTGGAGCAATCTACTAATTTGCCTTCCATGGTGAAGATTAACTCTAAAGTTGGAGTGTGGGAGCAGATGGTTGAATTTGAATCAAACCCCTTTCCCTGTTTCCATTGTTAAAAATTTGGCCATTAGGCAAAGAAATTCCCTCTTAAAGTACCTAAGCAAATGACAAAACAGTGGAGAGAAAAAGAGAAACCTCAAGCTCCGGAGGTGGAATCTCAAATACCTCGAGCTCCAGAGATGGAGACGAGAGGGGAACCTCCCTTGGAGGTCAGTCAAGATAAATCTCTAAATGAGTTAAAAAAGGTGGTCGACTGTCAACCTGATCAAGGGAAGGTGAGTTAGGAGCTTCAGGTTGAAAATGTGCTTAATATGGATAGTTCTGTACTTTCGAAGGAAAATAATTCTTTTGTGGTTCCTGAATCGGGTTCCCCCCATGAGGAAGGGATTCCTTCTAAGTTGGTTGAATCTGGTTCTCCTCTTGGGGTAAGGATTCCTTAAAATGTGGTGTTGAAAGATGATGGGTTTGAGATGAAACCTGAGGTGAAGGAGTCTGAGGAGTCGAAGGATGTGGATAATCTGACTTATGTCATGGTACGTGGCCACAATAGGAAGAAGCATTCTCCTTTGTCAGATGTCGTGACAAGAAATAGGCAGAGATCGAATTGTGGGTCTAAGCAGATGGGAGAGGTAGGCCCCCAACTAATGTTACGAGGGATAAAGAGAGTCAAATGGATATTGTTGATGATACACAGAGAACTCTACTGGATATGTGCTCTAAGAGCACTTCCCATAAACTTACATGAAGATTATTTCCTGGAACATGAGGAGTCTGAATCACCCTTATAAGCATGATCTCTTGGCTAATCTGGTAAGAGATCATCATCCTGATATTGTTTTAATTCAAGAAACAAAAATGGGTGTTGATAAATTATCTAGACTTAGATTGAAGTTGTTTAAATATTGTGGTATGCATTTCTTTGAGGCGACGAGTGCCTCTGGTGGGATTGTCACTTTTGGAATCTTTGGGTTATTAGAGGTGTGGAGGTTTTCAACGACTGTAATCATGTGGCTACTTCTTTCTTCCAACTGAATGACAAGTTTTCCTGGACTCTGTCTAATATTTATGCTCCTAATTGTAAAAGTGCTAGAAAAAGGCTATGGGTGAACCTTGCCTCTTTTAAAGTCTAATATTGATAATTGGCTGGTTATTGGTGACCTTAATACTCCTTTGCATGATGTTGATAAGATGGGTGGATCGCAAAATGTGGATGATAGTAGATCGGACCTTATGCAGTTCATAAATGATTCGACTCTTCTTGATCTTGATTTGAAAGGGGCTTCCTATACTTGGTTGAATAGGCGTGTGGGTGATGCCCTTATCTAGGTTAAGCTAGATCATGCCCTTTTAAACCATGGTTGGTCGGTCCACTATTCTTGCTCCTTGTTAGCTTTGACCAGATTGGGGTCAGATCACTTCTCGTTGGCTTTGTTTATGGACCTGTTGGGTGGTAACAAGAATTTTCCTTTCCAGTTTGAGAAAATGTGGACGTGTCATCCTAATCTGGGTAGTTTGGTGAAGGACTGGTGGAGTATCAATGTGGAGGGTTCGACTATGTATATAGTGGTGAAAATTTTGGCTAATGTTAAGCTTAATGCTCGAAAATGGAATCGCACTTCTTTTGGCCATATTTTTCAAGAGAAAGATGAGATGTCTAAGGAGCTTCAAATGATTCAGCAAGTTATTCAATCGTCTGGTTATAATCAGGATCTGATTCTGAAGGAAAATGTCTTTCTTTCCAAATTATACAATATTATTGCGAAGGAGGATGAATTTTGGAAGCAGCAATCGAGGATTTTGTGGTTGAAGAGTGGTGATAGAAACTCAAAGTTTTTTCATATTTCTACTCTGAAACATAGAGCTTCAAACCATATTAATTTGATTAATTTTAATAATCAAGCTTTGGAAAAAGATGTTGATCTTCAGACTATTGTGGCTTCTTACTTCTCTTAGTTGCTTTTTGTGGAGGGTGTGCTTGATGGGGCTTGTCAAGAGGATATTCTAAGGGATATCCCCCAACTAGTGGATGTTGAAACTAATAGGCAGCTTGTTTGTATTCCCTCGGCTAAGGAAGTTCATGGAGTTGTGTTCTCCTTTGAAGGTAATAAGGCTTTGAGGCCTGATGGTTTCCCTATGTTCTTTTTTTAGTCCTTCTGGGAAATTATTGCGAAAGATCTGGTGACAGCTACTAAGGAGTTTTTTAGATCGGGTTCCCTATTAAAGGAAATCAACTCCTCTTTTATTGTTTTGATTCCCAAAAAGTTTGGTGTTGCTTCTTTTGAGGAATTTTGGCCTATCAGTTTGTGCAACTCTATCTATAAGATTCTCTCCAAGGTGTTGGCGTTGAGGTTGCAAAAGATTCTTCCTTTTATCATTTCCCCTCAATAGAACAATTTTGTGGCTGGCAAGAAAATTTTGGATTCCATTCTTTCTGTGCATGAGAATATTCATTCTCTTTTTGTTAATAAACAAGCTATTTTTATCCTTAAACTTGACTTACTCAAAGCTTATGATAGGGTGGATTGGGGTTTGTTGTCTAAGATTCTTCTCTCCTTTGGTTTTGGGGAGAAGTTGGTGGCTTTGGTGTTTCAGCTTATTCCTACCCCTCAGTTCTCTGTGCTTATCAATGGGTCTCCTTCACCTCTTTTTGATTGCTCCAGAGGGTTGCGGCAAAGGAATCCTATTTCTTCTTTTCTATTTATAATTTTGGTGGAGTCTTTGGGTTGCCTTATCCAAAGATTTCTTAATTTTGGATGTATGTCTAGATCAGCCCCCTCTTCTACTAATCTTGTTTCCTCTCATCAACAATTTGTGGATGATTCTTTGTTGCTTGGGCAGGCATCTATAAAGGAAGCTAAGGCTATTAAACTAATTTTACATTTATATGAGGTTGCGTCTGGGCAGATAGTTAGCTTACAAAAGAGTGTTATTTTCTTCTTCAATACTTCAATTCAAAGACAGATCAGGATTGCTAGAATCTTGCAGTGTCAAATTAATGAATTTCCTTCCTCTTACCTAGGACTCCCCTTATGTTCTAAGGCTCCTGATTCTTTGTGGAGGGGGTTGATTGAAAAATTTAATTCCAAGTTGGTTGGGTGGAAAGGGGCCTTATTGAGCCAAGCGAGTAGATTTCAACTAATTAAATCCACCTTATAGAATATTCTGGTTTATGCTCTTAGTCTATTTCATATGCCAAGGAAATTTGTGGATCTCTTGGAAGGTATTCAAAAAAACTTCTTATGGATAGGGGTTGAAGATAAAAAAATAACTCATTTGGTGGCTTGGGATGATGTCTATCGGCCGAAGAAGGTTGGGGGGCTGGGTATTCGCAAAATCAGACCATTTAACATTGCCCTTTTGGGGAAATAGCTGTGGAATCTTTTGTTAGCTAAAAGTGAGTGGGAAAAAAACACTTGGAGTAAATACTTACATGGTGTTGATAGGATTAGAGAAGTGTTGGCTATTGATTTTAATCCCCCGAATGGCTCTGTGTTGTGGAACTCTATGTTGAAGGCTCGTAGGCTTGTTGCTAAGGGTCTCTCCTGGCAGTTGGGGAATGGGAGGACTATTTTATTCTGGGATGATAATTGGATTGATAATGAACCTCTTAAGGATTAGCCTTGGGCTCATCCCTTTATGGACCTTGGTTTGCGTCTAGTTGGAAGATTTGTTGTTGATTATATTGACGAGGGTTGTTTGAGGAAATTGTATGAGTTGGACCCTGGTCTTGAAATTATTTATAAGGCTATATCTTGTTTTCACATCCCTGTTAGTCCTTATCTTGATAGGTTTGTTTGGAAGCCATCCTCTGAGGGTAACTTTTCTGTTGCTTCAGCTTTTTCTTTGAATGATTCTTTTATGGGTCCGCCTCCTTTTTGGGCTTTTGTTTGGTCCTCTAGACTGATTCCTAAGATTAATATTTTCTTCTGGCTATTTTGTTAGAATAAAATTCTTACTACTAATAATATGATAAAAAGAGGTTTTGTTATGCCTAATAGATGCTTTCTTTGTGAAGAGGAAGCGGAAAATACTTGTCATTTGCTATTTGAGTGCAAATATGTTGGGGTGATCTGGAATCATGTTCTTTCGCTTTGGAATCTAAGTTGGGTTTTTCCTGGCTCTGTTAAAGACTTATGATTCCAATGGGTGTGCCCCTCAACTAATCTGGCCTTGAAGATTTTGTGGTCCCTTTCTCTGCCTCATTTGACTTGGGGGTGTGGTTAGAACATAACAACAGAATCTTTAGAAACTCTGCTCTTCCTGCTTTATCCATGGCCCATAAGATTTGTAATGGTATTAAGGAGAATTTTCTTTCGGGCATCTCCTTCCATGCTGGTCAGAGGATTAATTTATGCTCCTATGATATCTCAATTTCTCAAAAGTGGAAGTTTCCCTGTGATATATCTTTCCCAGTTTCAAAGGGGAAATCTTCAAGAGAGGGTGTTGTTTGGAAGGTGCCCCTGGATGGTTAGGTTAAGATCAACTTTGATGGTGCTGCTAAAGGTAATCTAGGACCTACTGGATGTGGGGGAGTGATTAGAAACTCTAATGGTAGGCTCATCTCTATTATGGCACTCCCTTTAGGAAACTAGACAAACCACTTTGCGGAGGTGACTGTCACCTATCATAGTCTTGCTCTAACTCAGAGAAGAGGGTATAGAAAGATTTGGTTGGAAGGTGATTCTCTGAACATTATTAATAATTTGAAGAATTTATCTCCTCCGTCTTGGACTATTGAGGCCTTGATCAAGGATTCCATTGAAATTATTAAATCCTTTGATAATGTTTATATTTCCCATATTTTGAGAGAGGGAAATAAGTTAGCTGATTTCTTCATTAACTTTGGTGTTAGAGATAGGAAGGTTTGGGATTTAAATGATCCCTTCCCTTATGAGGCCACAACTATTGTTATAAATGAAAGTTAATTTATTCTACAAAGTGTGCATTTCCTTGCTCATGTGGTGGCATATCATTAGGAAGGAGGGTATGGTTATGATTTTGAGGAAAGGCTATCATATGGTGCGGAGTTTGAATTCATTATGGTTTGTTTTTCCTATGGTTTCCTTGCACGAATTATGGATGTTAGCTGCATAAGCTTCCAGAGTCTTTTGTGAGATTTTTTGATTGTGTGGTGTCTGTTGCTTCCTTCTAAGTTAAGTGTTGAGTTCTTGGTCTTTGTTTTCCATCATCATGGGTGGGGATAAAAATCGAGTTGAGCCCAAATCCTGTGACACTGTGAAGCAGAGAAAGGAAGTGTGGGAAATTTTAGAGAAGGGTGGCCTAACTCCCTTCATGGAGAAACTACATGGAAATAATACTCAAGTTACTCCTTTGGTCGAGAAAGGGTGGAAAGGGAGAACCCTGGAGCTGGGTGGCAGGGAAATTGAGGTGGATGAGGAGTTTATAGCCCATATTGTTGGCCTTCTAATTAAGGGCATGAAGGTGTACAGGGATAAAAAAGAGTCACTGGTCGCGATGTCTCTTTTCTTCAAGAAGAATGAGAGTGATGAATTTAAGCCTACGAAGAGTGGAGGGTATCTGAGGACTTCCTTGAAGGCTCTCTGGCGGGATGTTGTCGAAGAAATCATGAGGTATGTTACCTTAGAAGGGAGGTATACAACCATTAACAATTACAATTTTCTATTGCTTAATCATTTTAGGCACAAAAAATGGGTGTCATTTCCCTATTATTTGTTGGTGTCGATGGATTGTGGGATTAAAGAGCATAGGAAGAACCCCAAAAACCCAGTCTTGCATGCGGGGATGATTCTTTTAATATATGAACTTGTTAAAGAACATGATGTCAAGAAGACTCTGGTTACTTTGAAAACTAAAGCTAGGGAGGGTTATGATATTGAGTCAAGTGAGGAAAGGGATTCTAAGAAACTGAGGAAGAGGAGGCTGATGTTAAATAAAGATTCTGAGTTGGACAGGGATGATGTTGATTATGTCCCTGACTCGTATGCCTCTTTGGAGGAGGGCCCATATCCCCTATTCAGGGTAAATCTGGGAAAAGGAAATTGATTGAGGAAGCGGGCTATATGACATGCAATGATGATGTGGAGGTGATTATTCCTTCAAAGGCGAACAAAGACAAAAATGAGCTTTATGGGGAAGCTTCCTCTCCTCCCCCTATGTCTAGTCTTGTGCAGGATCCTGAGGAGGGAAGTCGGAAGAGAAGGGTTTTGAAGAATGCCCCTTTCTCTGTGGTTGGTGGCTTCCATGGTGAGGATGTTCCAAGCACTGTCATTGGGTTGCCTAAGCAGAAGGATAGATTTGTGGGTGGTGATAAAGCTGTGGGAGCTAAGAAAGTGGACACAAAGAGGATTCAGAAGAGGCTAGCTGTTGCGGAGCAAATTGTTGATTCCATTCGTAGGATGAAGTCTCCTGTGACTATTGCTAAAGGTAAGGATGCCTCTAAGGATAAGGTCCATGAGAGTTCCTTTGAAGAGGATGTTGTTGTGGGAAATCGCATTGAAAAATTTGATAGGGAGGATCTTTCTGATGTGTTGGGTTCGGCCCGTGACAGTGCTAATGTTCTTTTTAAACTTTTTAAATGGTTTTTTCATGAGATTAATAGGACTAATGTTCACATTAGAAGAATTTCTTGTAAGGTTGAGGATCCTATGATATAGAGCCAAATTGATAATTTAATGGTTGGTCTCAATACTATTGCTAATACTGTGGTGAAGGAAACCATCAATCTAAAACAGAGTATGGAGGTTAGAATGTTCTCCCTTGAGGAGAAAATTGACAAAATTTGAAACATGGTTATTAAGAGTGGGGAAGATCCTAAAGTCCTAACTAGGTTGGACTCTGCGAAGGATTTTCCCCTATTAAGAGAAAGGAAATTTTGTATGTTGATGATATGGTTGTTGAGGGTAAGCAGATTGGGGAGGGTTATGTTGCTGCTAAGGGTTCTGCTAAAGGTTTTGTTTTGAGCTCTGAGGTAAAAATTGGTGGGCCTGGGGTTAGGACTAGAAATAGACTAAAAAATCAGGCTGGAGCATCAGGTTTGGAGGTTTTTGATACTAGGGTTAAGGGACAGAAGCTTACTGCTAGTGAGATGGAAGCTGTTGAAATTTTGAACAATATGTAGTGGTGTGTGCCATTTTTTGGCTGCTTTTTGGCTGGTGGTTTGTTGTTGTTGGGCTAATGGTTGTTTTTTGATTTTTCCTTTTTGTGTCAGTTGTTCCTTTTTGTAAAGGGTTCTGGGCCCCTTCAAAACAAATATTGTCTCCATTTCTTCAAATCCTGAACTATAGCATAAAACTCCTAATCATAAACAAAATACTTCCTCTTTGCATCATTCAAATTTTCACTAAAATAGGCAATAGGTCTACCTTCTTGACTCAAAACAACTCCAATGGCATTGCCTCTAGCATCACAATCTACCTGAAATACATTGTTGAAATCTAGAAGTGCCAAAATAGGTTGCTCTATAACTTTCTTCTTCAACATATCAAAACTTTTTGCTGCTCCTATTTTCCACTTAAACTCTTTTCTATCCCCTCTCATTGTTTCAGTTAGAGGTGCACAAATACTACTGAAATTTTGATAAAATTTCTATTAAAACTTGCAAAACCATGAAAAGATCTCACCTCTATAGCACTCCTTGGTGTAGGCCATTCAATAATAGCTTTCACCTTCTTTGGATCCATCTTAAGACCCTATGTTGAGATAACAAATCCTAGGTACACCAAATCTCTCTTCACAAAACTACACTTCTTCAAATTGATCAACTTCTCCTCTCTTAGTTTCTTAAAAACTTTTTGGATATGCATCAAATGCTCCTTCAATGTCTTGCTAAAAATTAAAATGTCATCCAAATAAACAATGACAAATTTACCCAAAAATTCTTTTAACACCTCATTCATGAGTTGCATGAATGTACTCGGTGCATTGGTTAGCCAAAAAGGCATGACTAACCACTCGTACAACCCTGTTTGGTTTTGAAGGTTGTCTTCCATTCATCTCCTTCTCTAATCCGGATCTAGTGATAACCACTCTTCAAATCTATCTTTGTGAAGTACTTAGCTCCACTCAAAAAATCCATGATGTCATCCATCCTTAGTAAGGGAAATCTATACTTGATGGTGATTGTTGATGGCTCTGGAATCTATACACATCCACCATTCCCCATCCTTCTTTGGTGCTAGTATTGCACGTACTGAATATGGACTCATACTCTATCTGATCAATCCCTTTCACAACAACTCTTGCACTTGTTTGTTCAACTCTTTGCTCTTTGTTGGAGTCATACGATGAGTCGCCTTATTTGGTAAACTAGATCTATGAATCAGGGCCATCTGGTGGCTAATCTTCCTTACTAGAGGCAAATATTCTTGTACATTATCAAGAAGAATATCTTGAAAATCATTCAACAAATTTGAAACCTCTACAAGTACCTCATTAGTATCTTCTTTATCAACTCTAGTGATCAAAGAAAAACACATATGCTCATGTCTCATACCTTCTAGGAACTTTCTTCCATCAACCAAACAATCCTTACATTACTATATACCCTTTTTTTCCTCCTTTAGGGGTTTCAACTTATGATGAACACCATCCTTTATCAAGGAATAGGTGTTAGCATGTCCATCATGCACCGCTCACTAATCAAATTGCCACGGTCTTCCTAACAACATGCAACAAACAACCATAGGTATAATATCGCACAAAACTTCATCCTGATAGTTACCAATCTTAAACTTTACCAAACATTGCTCGTTGACCAATTCCCTATGGTCCTTTTGCAACCATGCAATATAGTATGGTTTTGGATGCCTTCTCCTCTCCAACTGTAATTTAGTAACCATTTCCTCTTAAACAAGATTATCAGTGCTACCTCCATCAATGATAACATTACAAAATTTACCTTCACACTTGCATTGAGTGTAGAACATGTTCTTTCTTTTATATGATTCCTTCTCCTGATTCAACAAGGCTCTTCTAACAACAAGGGCCTCTCCTCTTTCAGCATCTTCAAAATGTGAAGACCGAGCATCTTCATCTACATGGGAAACTTGAGCATTACCTTCAGGTCTTCTATTTGTCCTCCCTTGATGTTGAGGACACTTGTAGGCTTGATGTCCTTCTCTGCATTGAAAATAGGTTCCATGAAAACCTCCTCTTCTTGGTCCTCATCTAGATCTTCCTCTTCCTCTTTGGTCTCTATTATCTCAAGGAAGGTAGGTATTATTTCCCTTCTAGTTTTGACTGCTACTAGATCCTTCAGTCTTCTTCTGATCTTCACTTCTGCCTCCATATGACCGTCCAGTAGTCTTTCCACCATGACCTCCATCCATTTTCTTGCTCTCAAACCTTTTGTTCAACTTCTCTTCCACCTTTAAGGAAAATTGATATGCATCTTCAATCGTGGTCATCCTCACCAAACTCAACTCCTCTTGGATGGTTGTTTTCAACCCATTAATATAACGAGCAACCTTCTCCTTGTCGGCCTTAGAATGGCCTGCTCTAATCAAGGCCTTGTAGAACTCTTCTATGTATTATTTGATAGATCTCCCAGCTTGCTTCAATCCTTGCATCTTCTTCAACAAATCCAATTCATAATCTACAGGAATGAATTTCCTCTTTAGTTTCTCCACCATCCGATCCCACCTAGCTATCTTCTCTTTACCTCTTCAGTTTCTCTCCAACTGGAATTCTTTCCACCATATGCTAACACGGCCTTTGCAAATTTGACCCTCTCTAGATCTTCTATTTCCTCATACTCAAAATATTCTTCCATATCATTGACCTAATCGATCAACTCCTCTAGAATCAGATTTCCAAAAAAATTAGAAACTTCTATCTTCGGCCTCTTTCCATTCTTGGAAATGGCCCTAATCAGTTTGACTTCTCCAGGATCCATTACATCCTGTGCTTCTTCTTCAAATGGCTCGTCATTTTTAGCCTCATCTTCACTTTCATCTCTTCTTCTGACATCAACTCCTCTTGCAGTGCTTGAACTTGTCTTTGGAGGGCTCTAAACCCTCTTTTGTTACCCCAACATTTCTCCCACCACAGTTTATTCGTGGAGGCATCTTTTCTCACAGACCCACAACCATAAGTCCTAGTGCAAACTGCCTCATGTTCAATGATATATTTACACACTTAGGAACTCTTGCTCTAATACCACTTGATGAAGGGTACTCCCCTTAAAATTTGAAATCCACGACAACAACATAGAATTGCACAAACAATATGCAAGAAGGAAGCAAAGATTTTTTATTATCACTAAAATGAAAAATGAAATTACATTAAAATTACCATCACATGGGCACTCTGATTACATAAATTTGCAAATTGGAGCCACAATCCACTCCGCTCTACCCCCCTCTTTGTAACCCCCATTTCACATCCTTTATTTGGAAGGTGTAACCGCCCTTAAATCTTCTGGAAAGTGTGACTTCCTCAAGAAGATATTTTGAAATTTTATTAATTTTGGTAGTATAACTTTGCAGGGTCATAAATTTTGATTCGACTGACAAATTTTCAATTATAATACCTTTTCGAAAATCTCTTGAGAAGGTGAACCCCCAAAAGTAACTTACCAATAGATGGACTGTTGGCCTCATAGTTTCCGTTGCACCAAAAGATTTACCTATTAATGCCTGATACAACTGCTAGAGTTAACGGATCCACGGGAGGCGGTTAGTCCATGTTGTGAATCCCGAGGGGAGCGTTGATCATCTTCCAACAAACTCCCCCTCAACATTACCCGAGGGGATTCGAACCTGACACCTTTGGCTCTGATACCAATTGTTGGCCCCACAGTTGTCGTTGCACCAAAAGATTGACCTATTAATGCCTGATACAAATTTTAGAGTTAACGAATCCACGAGAGGTGATTAGTCCATGTCATGAATCCCAAGGGGAGTGTTGACCATCTGCCAACATAGACTACTTCCATTTTTTGCCAATTTTCATGCCCATCCAAAGCCTCTAAGTGCCTCAAAATTGACTTTGAATATTTTGACAAGATTTACATAAATTTAAATTTTAATATCTCTCAAATGACAAATGATATTAAAGTGATTTCTTCACCATTGGCTTCAATTTACTGTTTCGAAGGTCTATGTAAGATTTTGTGCCCAATCATGGATAAATGTAAATTTACTAAAAATAGTAACCCTACCAAATTGAACCCTTATTGAAAAGAAACAACATTTTTTGGTGATGCAAGATTTATCTTACACCTTGGATGCTCTTGCATCACTCGTGATGCTCTATCATGATGTGCACATTTGGATAAGGCCAACCCTATTATCAACAAGGATCACAATAACATCCATGGGTTGTATGCAAGCACCATGATCCTAACAAGGCTAATCCTTTATGTAGGTCACTATTGACATATTGTGACATAAGAATCTACATCAACACCATCAAGTGGACTAATATAATTAATGATCATTTGAAAATCAATGGTATTCATAAAATATTGAAAAAATCAAAAATCAAAAAATCAAAAAAAATAGTAAAGATACAAATTATTGTCTAGTGAAAACTATTTTTATGGTGCCTTGGGGAAATCATCATGATCAAAACTTGTTCATGCAAGTGTCATGTTTGACAACCAAAAAAAAGAGAAAAAAATAAAAAGAAATAATTTATCCAATAATGAAAACCATTTTTATGACACTTTGGACAAGTACCATGATGAAAACATAGCAAACACGTGTTATGCATAAGATCAATTATCTTTGTGTACCATTACACTTGGGGGCAAGTTGTCTCATCTATCATACCTTTTATCATGACATTGTCATCCATTCATCCCACATCATTTAAATCCATCTTCCCTACCCACATTGATCTTGATATGGAGTGGGTCACAAACTTAAAACATGCTTTAGAAAAATCTTGGCATATCCTTTCTTTGGCCACACACCATTAAACATGATGCCATCACCTATATAACATTATCCAACTTGTTGAAGCTGAAGCAACCTATCTGGGCATCAAAACTGTGTTTGATAAAGGCTTTAGAAGAGTCTAGGTGGAAGGGGATTCCCTTAACATAGTCAAATGCTTGTTGATGAGTTCATTGTAATCCTCATCATTTAACTTATCCATCCAAGGCGGTGTCCATGGCTGTATGCAAAAGAGAATGGAGAAAAATTGCTTGACAATCTATTCTATAATCAAACTTACAGAAATCAAACCTATTCTTGAGCACACTTGCATAAAAGGAAAGTTGCATGAAAGGAAACTAATATAAGTCAAACTTGCATGAAATGAAAGTTGCATGAAAGGAAACTAATATAAATGCACACTTGCATGAATTGAAAATGCTAAACTACTTCACACTTTGCTGGAAATGAAAAGCTTGCTTGAATTCAAATTTACTCTAAAAATTCTAAAAATATATTGCTTGAAATGAAACTAGAAACTATCTTATTTCCTTAGGCCAAAAACAAGCCTTTCTAATCCCCTTCCTTTTGATTCCTTGATTACAATGTATTTATAGAATTCTAAAAGATGGGCCTCATAGTTGTGCAACAACTTGCCAGAAACTACGAACATGTGTGGAGAAAG
This sequence comes from Sequoia sempervirens, assembly GCA_007258455.2. Taxonomy (NCBI): domain Eukaryota; kingdom Viridiplantae; phylum Streptophyta; class Pinopsida; order Cupressales; family Cupressaceae; genus Sequoia; species Sequoia sempervirens. Next base: position 1,070,152,604 of record VDFB02271358.1, on the reverse strand, counting down.
AAAGGATAAGTCTTCACTCCATTTTGCTGAGTCAATCTCTTTTGGTTGTCCAAAACAATAATCCCTACTTTTCAGCCCTTTAAACCACTCTAAAAAGGTGTTAGAGTGTTGAAGAAGCCTTCCTTTGACCTCTTCTATCATTAAAACTCTTAAATTTGCTCCTATATGCTCTCAACTGCTCATAAATTGGGTTGAACTCTCTAGATATTTGCAACTACCCCTATATTCTCTCAACTTCTGTCCAAGTCACTCCAATTTCCTTTAATGCTTGCAACTATTGTTCCTTAACTACTCAACCTCTATCATACTTATTTTTAAAAATTCGGAAGCATGGAAGCAAATGAATGAAAAAATTTCGGAAAATCCAGAGCATGGAAGTAAAGTTCTAGAGCATTAGACTGGGGAAGTTTTCTCTCAAAACATGAACTAATTTTTTGTGAAATTTAATGGGTTTTTTCGCCTTTTTGTCTTTGAATTTCTATCCAAAAATCTCAAGAACCCAGATCATAATTTTCAAGATATGATGAAATATTTGACTACTGCAACTAAAAATCTCTTACTTTCCTCATCATGCTCAGTCTTGATAAACTCCATAATTAAGCAAAATATATGCTTTTATTTGGATAATAGATGAGACATTTTTTTTTATCTCATCACTTGCTTCTAGTATTTCAAATCTTGGTTGGACTGTCAAGGATCTAATTGCAGATTTTTGTGCAATCATGAATCGATTTGATTAATTCCACGTGACCCACATATATAGAGAGGGAAACTCATTGGTGGATTTCTTTGCTAATGAAGGGGTTAATCTTATGACTTCCAAGACATGCGATGGGTATGACTTTGTACTCAAGAGTTCCTTATCATTAATTTGATATGTTATTCAACACAAGCCTTGAGATTTGGCGTGGTAGGGGTGCAATAATCACCTACCTTTTCCCATGCTTTTTGGGAATTTTAGTGCCTATTTCCAAAGCCCTTTCTAAAATTCATTCTATTGTGAATGGTAAGTTGACTTCTTGGCCAAAGTCTGGTAAATTATAGTAAAGAATGGGGGGTGACAGTAGCCAGGTGGAGCCCATATCCTGTGATAGTTGGAAAAACAAGTAGAAGGTTTGGAGGATCTTAGAGGAAGAAGGGCTCACTCCTTATACAAAAAGGCTGCATGGTTTTGACCATGAAGCCACCAACACCTTTGTTCATGGATGGCACAATCGATCATTCATTATTAATGGTGTTGCTTTCTCCATCACAAAAGATTTTATTGCACATATAATTGGCCTTTACATTGATGGGAGAAAGTTCTTCAAGGAGCGAAAGGGAAATAAGGATGTGATGGAGTAGTTCTTCAAGGATAATGAACAACAACATATTGTAAAGCTTGCATCCTGGGGCTACTACTGCTCTTTAATCAAATCCATTTGGGCTAAGGTGGCAGAGGCTATAATGAGGTATATAACCCTAGATGGTCGTTTCACTTCCATCCAGGGGTTTCATTTCACTCTACTGAATCATTTTTGTCACAAGTCATTTGTCTCCCTTCCTTTTTTCCTACTTTATTCTTTGGAGACTTCTATCTATTCCCATTTGAATAATCCTCACACTCCTCCTCTTCACAAGGGATTGATTCTTCTTATAATGGAGTATGTCAAGGTTTACTCCCTAGCTAAATCTGTTAAAGGTAAAGACCTTCTACCTAGGGTTGTTGAACACCCTTCCACGGAGTCTACTACTGATGATGAGGAGGAGTAGGAGTTGAAGCTGGAGAAAGAAGCCATTAAGGTTTCCTCATCTCCCTCTTCAAGTCCAAAGCCACAAAAAAGGAAATCTGGTGCAAGAAGAGATTTGTGCCCAAAAAAAAATCTAAGAAGAAGGTGGCTAGCCCCCGTGATGAAGATGATGTTGGATATGAGATGGGAGATGAGGAACTGCCAAGACCACCCAAGAAGTCCAAGGGTGAGGAAGAAGTCTCTTGGTCACCTAAGATGTCCTTGATGAAGTCCAAAAAGTAGGGGGATTCATTCCCATGACAACTTGGATATTGGAGGTTATGAGACGGGGAATGAGGAGAGGACTTCCAAGAAGCCTACACATAAGATGTCATCCAAGGAGCAACTTACTACACTCCAAGGTTTTGGTTCAAGTGACCACGTGATAGAGGTTGAGGCCTAGTCCTTTCCTCATCCTAAAGATGTTGTTTTGGTTGGTGGCTTGGAAAGGAATGTGGAAGTGGTTTCTTCTCAGCCTATTGCTAATGACAAAGGTAAGGAGAAAGTTCTAAACAAAGGCACAAAATTAGATATTTTGAAGGAATCTAGGAGGTTTGACCCCTTATCTGCTAATTTTTCTTACTTGGATGAGGAAAACCCTAAGAAGATTTCCCTGTTGTCCATGGCTAAAGAGGGTGCTACCTATAATTTTAGGGTGTCAAAATGGGTCCTCACTGAATTCAATAAGGTCAATATAAAAATTAGAAGCCTCAAATTATAAAAGTTTCAGAGTATGCCCAAGGGTTCTACTTCTGATATTCTTATATTGAAAGAATTATGGACTTGGAAAGTTTTGTTTCAGACTTCCAATCTGGATGTGCTAATTGGTTGCAAGGTTTAGACAACAAAGTGGAATAGTTGCAAGGTTTGGAGAAAAAATTGATTGGGCTGGACAAGGACATTCAAATTCTCTTGAGGTCAATCATATGTCCATAAAAAATAGTGTGAAATATTTGAATATTTTAATGGAAAAAATTGGCAATCTTAGGGAGCACCAAATGGCGAAGTACTAGATGAACACGCTGCCCTCCAAGGAGAAAGGAAAGAACTAGGGGAATGAGGGTCTGAGTGCTAGAATAAAGGATAGCCTAAAGAATTCCTTTGAAGAGGAAAAATAGGAACTGCTATCCATGGTCAACCTCCACTACAACCAAGAGTTGGAGGTTGCTAAAACTTTAAAAGAAATGAGATAGTGTCCCTCCATGTAGTCTTTTAGTTTGTTGTTGTGTTGTTGTTTTTGGCTACTAATTGGTTGTTAGGTTCCCTGTTGTATCTTTTGTCTTAGTGGTGTTTTGTTATTTTGACATACCTTTTGTAAAGGGTTTTGGGTCCCTTCAAAACCCATTTCTCCCTCTTAGTCAAAACATTATCCAACTTCATATCTTGGAGAGAACATGTTATTCCTATGTGATAGTCTTTGGAGATCAAACCATAAATCATCCATCCAATAATCCTCATATCTCCTATCCTCCTTTCAATTTTCCTTGTCTCCTATCCCCGACCTAATCATTCTCCCATACTCTACCTAAGCAATCCCTTATCCTTTCATCCTTATCACTAGACTTGGTTCTCCCTTGTAATCAATTTAGAGCTTATAATCTAAAGCAATCCAAATATTCCTCACAACACTCCAACTCAATCTACCTATCCAAACATCCCTCCATAATCCAACCAATCCCAAAAGCAGTCCATTCAAAAGCAACAATCCTGATCCATACATTCTAGCTATGCAATATAACACATCATCCAAAACATTCCTTGATTTTGTTCCCCCCCTTGCTGCAAACCTTGATCCATTTTACTCAAACTATCATCATCAAGATATGTCATTCCCAATACTCACATTTTTTTTGGGGATGTATCCTTCCCACATCAACATCTTCATCATTGAACTATGAATCAATCGATTGATTTGTAGCTTGACTATGGGAAAGATCATGTTTGTCTTTGTATTTGTGCATGAATGCTCGCTTTCATGTATGTATTTTTTTATTATTTATATTTTTTAAATATTTTTTATAGTATATCACCATAACAACATCATGGTCTTCCATATCATAGTGTCCAACATTATATGCTTGCAAGTGATCTTTGATTTTTGAGTTAGTCCATGTGAATTAGGCATATCATCACCTTGGTCTTACATACCCTTGTGCATAACATCTATTGCTATATTAAATAAAGGTTGCTTTCCTCATGACATTAATAAATTCTCTCATCGTTTCATTCATAATCATGCTTCTTGCATTCATCTTTTATTTTTATTCTCTCATTCTCCACATTCTATCTCTTCACATCTCTTCTTTTGAGAGCTTACTTTTGCAATTACAAGACCAAGAATTTCCTACTTAAACTTCACAAAATGCTTTTAGTTCATTGATATTGTTTGCACCATCAATTTTGGTAAATAAATTTATGTGAAACTAGGGTTTCTGAAAGGAAATAGAAAAGAGCATTGGAAAGTACTAATAAAGAGCAATTGTTTGAAGGAAAGAGATTACCAAATAAATTGAAGTAGCCAATCCAAGTTCCACCAAAGCAAGAGAGACACAAGAATTTGTTAAGGGGAAAAAACAAGAAAAAACCCCAATATTATGAATGGAGGCAAAATGCCTAAAGAATAATACAAAGAGAGAGAGCTTCAGCCTTAGCTTGCTTGCATGAGTCTTAAAGAATGAGAGGAGAGGCACCTCAATAAGTAGAGGTGAGAAGGAGTTAGAATGTAACTCCCAACTCAATGAATGCCACCATTCATCTATGTGTGTGCAAAGTGTCACCTCTTAAGGAGGTGGTTACAAATATTCCTTAATAAAGGAAATAAAAAATAAACCATCCCCACACATGTGTGAGATGACAAAAAATGACAAAAGACTTGTAGGGATTCCTTTGGAATATTCCTACAAGTTAATAAATAAATACAATTAAAGAATAACCTTTACCAAGTAAAGATTAATCTTCTAACATCCCCCCTTAAGCTTTACTTGGGGAGGTTACATCAAACCCTTCAATGGGTTGTAATCCAAGATTTTACAATGAAAGAGAAATTTATCTTTACAAAGAGCTTTGGTGAGAATATCTCAACTTGATCCACCTTTACAATACAAAAGAGAAATTTGCTTGTCTTCAATTTGCTCTCTAATGAAGTGATGTTGAAGAGCAATGTGCTTTTACTTGTAGTACTAATGTTTCTCAACCTCTTGAATGGGTTATTGATTCAGGTGCATCTCAACATGTTACTTCACATAAAGAAGTTTTTGAGTCTATGCAACCTGATATATCTAATGTTCCTCTTCAACTTGCTAATAATCATACTTGTAAAGTAGAAGCAATTGGAGATGTGAATGTTCCTAATGGTAAATTGCATGATGTTTTATATGTTCCTGAATTAAAGACTAACTTGCTTTCAGTTGCTAAGCTTTGTCAAGATTATAAAATAGAATTTTACAAAGATATGTGCTATGTTATTGATCCAAAACAAAACAAGGTCATTGCTAATGCTAAATTAGACAATGATAATTTGTTCAAATTTTATGAGTTTGCTCAATCTAGATGCTCTTTAATATCTACCATTGATTTCAATGTTTGGCATGAAAGACTTGGTCATATAAATGCTAACAATATTGCTTTAATGCAAAAGCTTAATATGGTAGATGGATTGCCTAGTATTGTTCCATCTAAAATTGTATGCACAGGATGCATGAGTGGTAAGATGCATAGGGAGCCCTTTCCACATGGTCAATCATGGAGGGCAACTCATAAGTTGCACCTAGTTCATAGTGACCTTTTGGGACCCATGGAGAATAACTCCATCCAAGGATCAAGGTATGCACTTACTTTTGTTGATGATTTTTCTAGAAGAACTTGGATCTATTTTCTTCATAGTAAGGATCAAGTTCTTGATATATTTTCTGAATTTCATAAATTTGTTGAAAGGCAATCTGGTTTTAAACTTAAAATTCTTAGAACTGATAATGGAAAAGAATATGTGAACAATGCTTTTAATAGTTATTTGAAATCATTTGGTATTAAGCATGAGCTAACTATTCCCTATACACCTCAACAAAATGGTGTAGCGGAAAGGAAGCATAGAACTATTGTTGAAATGGCTAGATGTATGTTACATGCTAAAAATATGTCTTATAAATTTTGGGCAGAAGCTATGTTTTGTGCTACTTACATTATTAATAGGACTCCTACTAAAGCTTTAAAGGATATAACTCCTGAAGAAGCTTGGTCTGGTAGGAAGCCCAATCTTAAGCATTTAAGGATTTTTGGTTCAATTGCTTATGTTCACAAACCTAAACAAAAGAGGCAAAAATTAGATGCTAAATCTTCTTATCATATTTTTGTTGGTTATGATGAACATTCTAAAGCTTATAGAGTTTATAATCCTCTTACTAACAAAGTTAAAGTTGCTAGAGATGTATGCATTGCTGAAAATGGTGTTCATGATTGTTCTAAAGTGCATAATATTGATTCTTCTCAAAATAAAGTTATTGTTGTGGAGGATACTCCTCAAGTTGAAACTCCTCTTAACCCTCCTAATGCATCTCTTACTCATAGTGATAGTGATGATGAAGATGTTGAAATTTCTCCTCATGATTCTTCTTCTAGTGATGATACTCCTACATCTAAAAGAATGCCAAAATGGTTTAAAAGTTTGTTGCAAGAAAGTGAGGATTATTTAGCTAAAAATCCACCTAAAAGAAGAAAGGCAAATTATTGTAATCATGCTTTGATGTCTAACATTATGAATTCAAATGATCCTCAAACTTATGAACAAGCTAAAGATCAACCTCATTGGCAAAAGGCTATGCAAGAAGAATATGATACTTTAATTGCTAATCATACTTGGGATTTAGTTCCATTACCTCAAGGTAAGAATCTTGTTTCATGCAAATGGTTGTATAAAACTAAGGTTAATGCAAATAATGAAGTTAGCAAGTTTAAAGCTAGATTAGTTGCTAGGGGCTTCTCTCAAGTTGAAGGATTAGATTATAATGAAACATTTGCTCCAGAGATCATGTAAAGCTTAAGGGGGATGTTAGAAGATTAATCTTTACTTGGTAAGGTTATTTATTGATTATTTATTAGGAATAAGGAATCCCTACAAGTCTTTTCATTTTTGTCATCCTCACACATGTGTGAGGATGACAAAAAATGACAAAAGACTTGTAGGGATTCCTTTGGAATATTCCTACAAGTTAATAAATAAATACAATTAAAGAATAATCTTCTAACAGTTTCCAATATGAGCCATAAAATCATTATCACTTTAAGTATTACACTAATGCTTAACTTTTTTATTTATTTATAGTTTAATCAAATTTTTGAAGTTTATCCAAAATAGTTTTTGAGACAACTTTGACTTAATTCCTCAACACAAAAGGAAAATATTTAATCTTATGTCTCAATCTTATTACTATGTTAATTATTATATCTAAATTACAAGATGTGAGTTCTAATATGCAAGACTCTTTGCTTGTATTGCTACTTGTTTGAATAATTATGGTTTCATCTGTCTTTAAAAAAGGTAACTTCAATACAAATTTATTTTTAGGACAAAAAGTAAAGAAACCTTTAATTCATAAAATATAACTAGTCCCATGAATTTAAAATGTTATTCGAGAATTTAGGATTCAACACAAAATATTAATTTAAAGAAAATAATTAATTATTTAAAGATCATTTTTCTTATTGAAAAAGACTAACAAGATGATAAAATAAGAATGATCTTGTCTTTTTAAAAAAATTCAATAGAACTTTAAAATACTTAAACAATTTATTATAACATTAAGTACTTAAACTATAATCCATTTAACTTTAAATGATAATTAAATTTAAAAATAATTTGAAAATTTGTAACTCCCATTTCTAAGGGCTACCTCTATAACTATCCTTCCCCTATTTTAACATTTTAATTTCTTTTGACGATGTATATTCTAGAAACATAGGTATATTCTAGAAACATATATATTGTTTTGAAAGTAGTGGGTGAAAGCCCTTGACTTATTCAAAGTATTTTCAAATATTTGACAAAGAGACTCTCTCTCTTTATATATATATATATATATAGTGTATTTGCCATAAAGTTAATATCGGTAAACATTTTATTTTTGTCATGATGATTCCATAGTAAAATTGTAAAACTAAATATATGAAACTGTCATTTAATTGTTATGGATTTGAACCTTTTATTCCAATCAACATATCAACGATATAATTATAAATAAGAGGTATTTTTCCATAGCGTGTCAAATTATGATACTACTATCAGGATTCAACCGTGTAGTTTTGTGAGTCAAACTCATAGCAATCTCATGGTATAAGTATAGTTATACCATGGATCAATGAGTTTGACATAAAAAACTACATGGTTGAATCCTGCTAGGAATATCATGGTATATATGTACACATATATGTACATATATACATATAATTATATAAATATAATGGTACAAATATGCATCATATATGTTATGAATTGGTTTCTTATGGATTTAACTTGCATGACATCAAAGATTGGTTAGCATTGCATATACATTAAATATTGCATGAAATTGAGAAATATCATTAGTTAGAGATCAAATTGCTTGTCAATTATCAAATTACATGTCAATTATACATTTAACCATCATTATGCATGAAAGGATTGAAATAACAAAAGACCTTCATATAATCATTTTGTATGAAAATAAAAGAGTTATTTATTTTTATGATAATTAGATATATGCATGTTATATTATCTTCATGAGGAAAGTAGTTTTATTCTATATGTGATTTAGCTTTACCTTCAAGGATAGATGTTGAATGGGGACTAACAAAGGGGAGTAGATTTGCTTTTCCAGATCTACCTACCATTTTTTATTTAATTGCTTTGGCCAAAGCTATGTGTACCATTGAAATATATGGATGTTATTTTCTTCTCTCTACCATATCTTGATAGTAGGCCATAGCATGTTCATATGCAAAATGCATGTAGATATATCAGGTTGCATTGGATTCCATCCTTCTAGTCTTTTTAAGGTTGATAGGCTTCTCATGCAAGGTCGACTATTATTCATGTTAAGAAGAATTTCAGAGAAGTGTAAGCTTCATGGTTGGGTGGAAAAGTGCCTAAGCCATGTTCTCATCTGTTGGGTTGCAGATGACCATTGGGGTTAGTGGCGGCCAAAGTCTTTAGTGATTATGTTTCTTTTATATCTTTACTTGTATTGTTATGACCATATGGGCATGAAAGCTTAAGTCATATTATTACATAAATTATATCTTATACTCTATAATACTTGACTAGATAGTACTTCATGTGATGATGTACCTTATTTCTAGTACTTAATATTTTGGATTAGACACTTTTACATGTGAGATGTAATATTTCATTGTATATGTTGAAGATGTTTCATTTCATTTCTATATTTATGTAAATATGAGTTACTATTTATTTTCATGAGATATTCTAAGGTTTCAAACCTTACATCATGCTTCTTGCATCCGTCTTTTCTTCTTCTTCCCTCATTCTTTGTCTTCCATCTAACTTTTTCTTCACATCACTCTTTTGAGAGCTCACTTGTGCAATTTTTGCATTGATAACCTCTCGGGGGGGCATCATTCATTCCGAACTAAATTACCATTTCTTCTTCTACTTTATTGGGGTGAATAATCACTTTCTTAATCTCTTCTATTTTTTTCCTCTTAGCTACTTTTTTTTTTCTTTGAAACAATGTCACTTTGAATATTGTCTCAAAGAGGGGCAAAATGTAGACACTAAAACTATTATTCTAATTGATGATAATTAATTATCATTTATCATTATCATTATACCATTAAATATCCATTTATTGTCATTATATTATTTATTAATTAAACGATATTTATTATTTAATTAATGTGAGCTAATTATCCATTTTTGATAAATGAATCAAGTTTTTTTGTTATCTATTTTTGATAAATTAATAAATTTCATTATTAACCCATCACAAGTTAATTCATTCATTTAATTAGCAACTTTCTCATCTAAATCACTCACTTATTGAATTAAATAATTCATTATTATCCTCTAAGGATTCCAAAATGGAAAATTTCCATAACCAATTGAGTTATCTCCTTCACCTCTCCAAGTTGACTCCACAAATAGTTGAGTTATCTCTTGATCTTTGATCAAAACCTCACTTTTTATTAGATCTTTCAAAAATATATAAATTCATCATTTCTTTCATCATTTTCATATTATCAAGTCTTAATGCAAAATTACTTTGTCACTTTTATCATTAAAATATTATAGTGTTATGCTGCCAAGTTGCATCCACATCATTTTCAAGAAATCCATTCTAGCATGCTCAATCCTAAGGTTTGCTATTAGATTTGAGAATTACAAATTAGTTTCTTTTGTGATTTCGAGTTCTTGTTTTGTGTTTCCACTTTCTATTGCATACAAGCATAATCGTTTTACCAACTATGGCTTGGATTTTAAATCCCTATTTTTTTCAAAAAATATGATTCCTCATGCTAATTATACACCATCTCTTATGGAGGATGGCTTGTTTATCTTTGTTAATTTGACTAAATTAAAATCTTCACAAACTAAGAATTTAGAGTTAGGTAGCTTGTCCATGATATAATTCTAGAATATAACATGTTTAATGGTGTCATTGGAAGAATAGAGGTCAACACCACCAAGAGATTAAATGTTGATGCTAAAAAATATCCAAACAACATTATGAGGGGCCAAAAACCTAGTTTGTAGTGGCCAATATAAGTTTTAAAGAGAGAAGATAAGTTCACCACATCAAACTTCACAATTTGTAGTAATCATATAATACATTGGTCAAATAAAGTTATTACTAGATATTATAACACAAAGTCAACAAATTGAACACTTTTGAAAAATATGGGCATCCAAAGCACTAACCTTTCAAAAATTGAACAAAATTTAATAGTTTATTTCTCCTTGGGGTCTATTTGCCCATAATCATTCCATGAGAGACGATTCATCATAAATATGTTTTAAGTTCTATTTCCTCTTTAATTTCAAAATCTTGTAGTGCATCAAGTTGTCCTATATGAGATATTGATGATTTTTTTTCATTAAATAGTGCTTAAATTAAATATGCCTTTCCAAATATTCAGAATCATCCTTACTTTAAGTCCCTTAATACAAAGATCTTTGAGAACATCAAGAAGCACCTTTATTGGTGTTACCACTAAGTGAGGTCAAGAGGTAAGGAGATGGGGAAATAATCTCCATGGTGGAGTGCCTAAGACCTATAAGGAAGTAATGACAAGATCAATATTTTCTTGCTTAAAATTCATAAAATGATTTGAGTTCATTGATATTATTTGCACCATGAATTTTGGTAAATAAATTTATGTGAAACTAGGTTTTTGTAACCCCGATGTTCTGCTCAGTAATTTTTTTCAAGTTTTCATCATAAGTGGAAACTCCATGATGCCAAACATAACAATAAAATCTTTTCTTTCCATAATGTAAATTACATGCACATTTGAAACAAACACTATTCCAATCTTCCATTGCATTCCATTGTAATTTTATAAATCTTTCCATAACATAGATTTCATATTGAATAAACTCAAGTTTATCATTTAAGATTACATCCTTCCATATAAATGGGTACATGATACATACATAGCTCTTCTAAGCTTCATCTGGGAATAGATATACAAATTGTCTTGATGTCATCACAATGGTGCATATGTTATGGATGTCCTCGCTCTCTTGTGCATACAATCTAGTTGTCCCCAATGCTGACGCAAACATCCATAAACCTCAATCACCATTTGATGAGGAGAAGCATCACTCAAGGACTTTTCCACCAACCATGAACTCAAATGCGGTCCCCCACACATCTGTAACATATGACAAGATGGCCCTTCCCTTTGATGAAAATATTTTTTGGTAAACCCCATAAAAATAGCCTATTTGAGCTTAGTGTTGTGTCCTACAAATCAAAAACTAATCATATGGTTGTTTTCTCTACGAATATGAACATCCTGAACTAGAATGCATAAAAGGAACATAATGAATTGATAGTGTAAATAGTGGCAACTTACACTACTTTGGCCAAAGTATTCTCACATAGTACTTCAAGTGATAGTCATCCTATTCACATTCACTATCATATCTCACTTTGGATTAGATCATTCATATACTATGCTTAGGTAATTTCCTCCCATAGGTAGTCCCTAACCTTAGAAATAGCCTATTTCCTTTTTCCCAAAATACAATGGTATTTCTACCAATAAAGTCTAAGCATAAGTTACCCCTTCAATGGATATTTCAATCCCAGGTATAACATATGAGCTTTTCTAGTGTACAAATTAACTTTGTATAGACAAGCTATTCGCTTCAAAGGACAATCTAGTTCCAAGTATAACTTTATAAGCTAAGTATAGCTACATAAGCTTCATCTAATCATAGATTAAATAATCATAATAACTGACTCCATTCAACAATATATCACATTAATAAGTGGTTCTCATCAAGAGTATAGCCACATCAATGGATGACCTCAATCGAGGAATAATCATATTAATAGATGATTCTATTTGAGAGTGTAGTCTCCTTAATAAAAGAGTTATTCAAAGTAGAATCTTGTTAACAATGTGACTTATTTTCAAAAGTGTAAAGTAACTAACCAACTAACAACTTTAACTCAATAGGTAATCTCACCTATAGTTCCAAGCATATAGTATTCCATAAACTCAAGTGATTAACTTAATCACATAGGCGAGTTTTAACCTTGATATATCCTAATCCTAGGATAAAGCCATCAACCAATGACTAGTTCAATTATATAAATTAATATATCTCTATATGTTCCAATCAAGACCAAATGATCAACCCAACCAAGTAGGTTAATTCCAACCTATAGGTTTCCAATGAGTCGTTAAGTACATATCCCAACCTAGTAGGTAAATCTTAATCTAAGATTCCATTCATTAATCAATAAAATTCTTGACTCAATTAGGTTATTCTAAACCTAAGGTTTCATTAGAGTGAAAAGTAATGATCAAGTGATCATATGAGTACAGATTAGCAATGACTCATCTTATCATTTCTTCCAAACTATTGTACATCTAAACCTTATCATTCCTAAGGTTCCTAACATCATAAGCCAATAGTGTCAAGTCACTTCGATAAGTTTCACATTATAAATAACCCTTAAGCTATTCTTGTTTCATCATTCCTAGTATATAATACCAATGACAAACAAACACTCCTATTATGGAGTAAATACAAGCAATTTCATAGAAAAGCATAAAACAACTTCTTTTTCCTTTCCAAAGAAAATCCTATAATTTCCTAATGCAAGTATTCTCAGGTAGTACCAAACAAAGAATTCAAATCTCATTCTTTCATAAATAAAGAAAAATAAGAGAAGACTAGATCCTCATGCCTGTAATACACTTAACCCAATTGAATGACTTGATGCACAATCTTCTATTGACAGCTCGCTAACCTTCACTTTTCCACTCAAAGTGTTACTTCACTATGTCCTCTTTCACAAGACAAATCAATTCTCTCACAATGTAACTCTAGCTCTCACAAAATAACTCAAAGCTCTCAAAAAATATGGCTCTCAAAATATTTGTACCAGAATAGATTTGGAGATTAGTGCATCCAAATGAGAGAACTAGCCTATCTATTTATACATAAAATTGAGACATTGCAGCCTACAAAAAAGGCATGCTAGTTGACGCCTTCGTTCATGTAGGTCGACTCACTTCATTCAACTAAAAGGTGGGAAAAAACTGAGTGTAAACTCAACACAATATACTACAAATCTACCCTTTTCATTAACAATAGCTAAAGACTGACTCAAATGTGCACATGCCCAAATGATGACATATGACTTGCAACCAAAATAGAATTCTATAGAAAATAGAGCTTTCATAATTTGGCGCCATGTTGTAGCCAATATTCCTAGCTTTTTGGTGCGGTTTCTCTCTTTGAAATAGTCTTTTGTTTACAAGAAACACTCATACTATGTCGACTTGGTCATAGTTTCATTGAGCAATAGAGGAAAGATGAGTCACCCACAAAAATAGCGTTAAAATGGTGCTTTGACTTAGCACATGATTTACTGCTTGCTTTTCCCATTATCATGCCTTCAAAATAATTTATGGAGCAGACTCTAATATTTCATCGCTTTACCTCTAAGATATAAGCGTTATAAGTTGGGAGTAATTCGCTATTATAAAAATAGTGATGCATTTCAATAGTATCGACTATAGTTCACTTCCCATATCGACCTTTAACATTGCACATTACTTGTATATAGTTTGGCCTTTATCTTATGCCAAACATGCACATTAATTGGCCTATAATATTTGCATAGCATATATACAAATCAACCATTTTAAATCAATCAAATATATATAAAGCAATGCCATTTCAGAAAGTGTTTAACTCCTATTATTGTGCTGGTTCAAACTTATTCCTATTGTGGTTAAGGTGCCATCTTTACTTTCTTTTCCAATGTATTTCATGTAGAATCCATTGTCACCATGTGGCTGTCCAAGTCAACCCATAATGGTCTCTATAACCAAACTCTCTCCTATTAAGTATGGCACAAGTATTTGAATTTTTCCACTTATGCATGACAAAGGTTTAAGTCATGGTTTATAGAAGCTCATACTACTCATTACGTTGCCCATACTACATTTAACTTGTAAATGATTTCAAAATGTTTTGGATACCATTGTTACTTATAAGTAATTTGCATTCTCTTCTAAATGCAATGAAGGGCTTATATATACGTTACATGTCTTGGAGTATATAGATATGTATGTATGTAAATACATACATATATATATTTATATGTCTATATATATATTGATTAATCACTATCTAGTATTTTATAATATCATACTCATATGTATTCTTCTACATTGATGAGTAGGTACTTATGGTGTATATGTGTATGCATACATTATAAATGATGAGTTGTCGTTCAAACATATACACACATATACATTTGATTGCACAATCAAGCACATACACAATTATCATCTCATTGATAGGAAATATACATGCGATGTATATATACTTATACACATACATGTCATTTTGTCCGTTCGATAACACTAGGCTCATAAGCAACCCGTTCATAATCGTGCATAGGTACATATACCTATGTACTCTCATGTACGTGCTCCTCCATGTGTATGGTCTATCGTTGACATGCATATGCATACATATATATACATTCAACTTATGTTCACCTCATAAATCAAGCATAGTAACATAAGGAAGAACTCATAAGATCCAAACATATAAACATCATCCAAGAATGCACTCAACAGTAATTCAAGACCCTTACTAATGCAAACACATCATACTAAAGGATGACTTACCAATGCCCAATACTGTGACTTGAATCAACCATTCTATTGTGAGCATGTGTGTGAGCTCAAATAGGTTTCATTTAGGGTTATCCGACCAATCACTTCTCTTGAGTGATACTTTCCCTCCCTTTGGAGGATTGAACTTGTCCCTGCAACCAACTTAACACATTTGCAATGGTAGTTAGACATTCATAATAAATGCATATGCATCATAAAACTTTAGCATATTCATATAGCAATACATGTTCATCATCAATGCAAACATAATTACTCTTCCAAGGCAATAATACCTTAATACCTATTTTAGTATTCCAAACATATCAAAGTCATGATTGCATTACCATCCTATTTACTTGTGAAGGTAAAAGTAAATCATTAATAACAGGACGGGGTGTGACAATTTTCCTATATGAGCCATAAAATCATTATTATTTTAAGCATTACATTGATGATTATCTTTATTTATTTATTTGTACTTTAATCAACTTTTTAAAGTTTATCCAAAATAGTTTTGAGATAACTTTGACTTCATTCTTCAACACAAAAGGAAAATATGTAATCTTATGTCTCAATCTTATTAATCTGTTAATTATTCCAACTAAATTACAAGATGAGAGTGCTAATATGCAAGACTTTTTACTTGTATTACTACTTGTTTGAATAATTATGTTTTCAGGTAAGTCTTTAGAAAAGACAACTTCAATACAAATTTATTTTTAAGACAAAAAGTATAGAAATCCTTAATTCATACAATATAACTAATCCCATGAATTTAAAATTCAACACAAAATCTTAATCTAAAGAAAATAATTAATAATTTAAAAATGTTATGCTCATTTTTTCTTATTGAAGAAATCTAACAAGATCACAAAATAAGAATGATCTTTTTCTTTAAAAAAAATTCAATAGAACTTTAAATGTCCATACTAAACAATTTAATATAGCATTGAGTACTCATACACTAAACTATAACCCATTTAACTTCAAATGATAATTAAATTTAATAATAAATTGAAAATTTGTAACTCCCATTTCTAACGCCTACCTCTATAACTATCCTTCCTTTAAATAAACTTACGCCACTATTAAAGAAGATTTGCTTACCATATTTTAACATTTCAATTTCTTTTAACTAGGTATATTCTAGAAACATATATATTTAACTGAAAGGAGTGGGTGAAAGCCCTACAAAAAGACAAGGAGGGCTCTAGCTGATTTGCAATAGCAATAAACTTCTCTGCAAATACTATGCAATACTCACAATTCGAACAAAATTGAAACGAAAAGCTAAAAACAAAGGCTCAAAATTTTGAAGTCTCAGAAATGGAGAAGAAAAAATCAGTGAAGAAAACCTTCATCTGCCTCTTTCTTTACATTCTATTCCTCCACGCGGTCGCCATTTTTTTCTTTGCAAGGGGTTTTTTGTTAACTCGCACGGAGCTCTCCGCTTTCAGCCATTGTTCAGACATTGAAAAGTCACCTTGCTTACGCAGGGCTTCCCAACAAAATTGCAGTAATAAGTTTTTTGATGAAGATCAGAAGAGTAAAAGTGAATCGAACGAGTCAAAAAGTTGTGGAGTTAAACGGGCATGTTGGACAAATCCTGCAGTGGATAAAGTTGTCCTTATTGTTCTAGATGCTTTAAGGTATGTTTTCAGATCTCTCGTTTCTTTATTTTGTTTTATTTTATTAAAATTATTTTATTTTATTCGATTCATTTTATTAGAAAACAAGCAACCTTTGGGATCCGGTGCACACACAAGTAGTCTCTAAGGTTACTCTTAAGATCTCTCTATCTTTTTTTTTCCAGAGAACAACCAATTAAAGATCCTTAATTCTCATTTTTTTTCCCCTGCTGGATAACAAGCAACCTGTTGGTGTCTAGTGCACTTATTATCAGTCTCCTTTGAATTAGTGCGAATGACTGGGAGTATCTGTTCAGCCAAATTGGATTGGGTTTCTCACTTAACGTACTCCCCTTTTTAGTGTTTTCAGGGGATTGAATCTTGGCGTGTTCTTTGTGGGTCAGGTTTCTCCACTAATCGGGAGTCACATCCTCCCTTGGACTTTTAAAGGTTCTGCTATTTTTAATTTTAAATCTCTGTGGCGTAGGATGCTCCCTTATCGAATGGTAGAGGTCTTTCTGGGACCACAAGTGAGATCGTGGACAATAAAGCTTGCTCATCCACAAAACATTCAAAGAATCACAATACGGTAGTCCGGGATGTGAGCAGACCAGCACACACATTGTATCAAGCAACATAATTCATCTTTAGCTTTTACTGACATTCGACTCTGAAGCCACATCATGGCCATACTAGAAACCTCAATTACAAATTATTTCAATATACTGAATTCATCTTGCATACTCCTCATACAACTATAGCTTCTGCTTGCATTCAATTCTGAAGGTACACCTCTTCTGGGTGATATCATCGTAGCATGCTCATCCTCAAAAGATTTCAAGATAGAATTCATCCATAACTTCTTCATCATTCAATTATGAAGTTAAACCACTTCAGGATACAAGGGAGCATGCCAGTACACACTTTCATCGGTGGCTTCTTCTTTCATTCAAATCTGATGTTACTAATTTGGGGTGCAATCATACTGGCATTAGCGCACTTAATCTTATCATGAATCTGCTTAGCTGTCCTTCTCACATTTGACTCTCAAGTTACACCACTTTAGGGTGTGATCATACTGCCATTAATGCATTGGAGCTCCTTAGAACCCTGCAAATCACCGTTCATACTTGATAGTTAACTCTCAAGTTACACTTCTGCAGGGTGTAATTATATTGGCACTCATGCACTGGATCTCATTAGAATCCAACAAATATCAAGTTACACTACAGGGTGGATTCACACCAGTGTTTTTGCACCTTGTTTTTCTCTTATTCACTTTGCAACATATACTATTTTGGAGTGCAATCATACTGCAATTGGTGCACTAGAGCCCTTTTGAACTCTGTGAATATGCTTTACATTCAATTCTCAAGTTTGCACCACTTTAAAGTGCAATTATAACAGTTAGTGTGCCAGATACCATGAGAATTCTGCAATTAAGCACTCTTCTGACATTCAATTTTCTAGTTACATCACCTAATGACACCATCATCTATTCATCACTTCAACCCTCAAGGTGTAGTCACACTAAAGTGTTGTGCATTATTTTGATTCTTCATGTAAAATATGTGTACCATGTAAAGTCATTTATTAAAAATATTCTATATTATTTTGTATTCAATATCCTTTGCAGGAAGGTAAAAATTCTGGAATAATAATTTTACTCTAGTTTTTATTTAAAAATAACCGTTTGGTAAATAGTTCATAGAAAAGCTAATTGTCAATCAAAATTTGAACAATGAACAGTCAGAACATTTCAATAATGCTAGGTCATTATGGTGGGAGGTAGTTTTTCTCCACCTTATTCTTGTTCCTTTACGACTAGCGGCTTTTCATCATCAGGGGAGCTATGACCTGCTCCTGTATCTGCTATTTTCTCAAAATGGTCATTACCCCTTGTTTGAATTCTCTTCTAGACAATTTTCATTTAGTTTTCACTCTGCCCAATCCCTTGAATCCCTTTTCTTGTTAACATTACTTCTGCAATGGAAGAGGCATCTTGATCCCTACTAGCCATTGTTGGAAATTTGAAAATGAGGGAAGCGAAAACAAAGAGGAAGACAAGTTTATAAGAAATAAAAGGAGCTTACTTTTTCAAACATCCCATAGGAGTCAACTGTCAATCTTTTCCCTAAAAAAGAACGTTTGTGCAAATAAAATCCTCTTCTTGCCAATGACACTTCCTCTTCTTGTAAAATATTCTATTGAGAAGAAATTTAGTGTTCACTTCCAAGTTCCAATCAGCAGATGTTTTCGTTGTGACTATATCTTTGCAATTTCAACAGGAAAATAATCAATGGAATATGATACAATGGCATCCAACATACAAAACACTAATATTCTTTTCATCTTACAAGGAAAATGTATGCAGCTATCATGTGGTTGTTAAAATGCACCAATGATGGCTTAATGGGCTTTAACTTAACATTTATCGGACACACATGTTTTAACTTATAATGACATCATACCATTGTATGTAGGATTACCGACATCTAGCAAGATTGCTGACACTTTCAATTTTGGAAACCTGGTGCCTTAGCTAATTTCATTTTCCATCAAAAGCTAAATGTTTGAAATGGTGTGTTTCATTTCAGATACAGTTTCTTGATCATTGTTTATGACACTTCTCAACTTTACTATGCAGGTTTGACTTTGTTGCACCAAGCAGTTTTTTCAAAGGTATGCTATTTATCATTGATGTTTTTTGCAGTGTGATGGAGGCCATTATTGCACATTCTCTGAAAATAGAGGAAACCCACTCATGGGATTTATAACTGCAAACTATAATTAGGATGCCATGTCAGTTTTGATGGCAGAATAGGTTGATTGTTGTAGAAATATCTTACAGGATCCGGGATGCTCTCCAAATGTTCTTCCAGAGGTCAAGCCATGGATGGACAAATTGCAAGTGCTTCAGAAGCTAGCTTTAGAAGAAGGATCATCTGCAAGGATTTTCAAGGCCATTGCTGATCCTCCAACTACTAGTCTACAACGCTTGAAGGTGGTAAATAATATCTATAAATATTTCCTTTCCACAAAAATAAGGTCACAAACAAGATTTGCACACTATTTTTACTTGACTTGCTCACAGCCAATTTGACCTAATTCATTTTAACTGTATGCTATTTTCTACGCAAAACATAATGTATTCAATTATCTTTTCAGTCTTGTAAATTTTGTTTACATAGAGCTAGTTGCTCTTTAGGATGGAATAATCATGTCCTTGGAATCTGTTTATTTTTAAAATGTGGAAAGTGCCTTACTGCCCCTTTGCTCATTCTGAGGTCAGATGAAGAATCTCATGGAGGTGTATCTGCTTTAATTGAGTGACGGGAACGTTTTATCTCTTAGTCTAAGTATGCAGCATCCCAGTTAATTTTAGCTTGTGTTGAATGAGAAAGTTCTTCAGGAAGAGAAAGTTGAGTGATAATTTTATTTGATGTCTCCTCCTCCCCTCCCCTTTGGAAGCACTATTCTGTAGTTTTTTTTAAAGCTCAGGGAAGTGAGTGTATTTTACTAGTAAAGGTGGTTCCCCTTTGGAGTTATTCTTGTATAGTTTTTTTTTTAAGGTTTGAGGAAGCAAGTCCACTTTTACCACTAAAGGTGGAAGATGAAGCTA
Source organism: Sequoia sempervirens (assembly GCA_007258455.2). Taxonomy (NCBI): domain Eukaryota; kingdom Viridiplantae; phylum Streptophyta; class Pinopsida; order Cupressales; family Cupressaceae; genus Sequoia; species Sequoia sempervirens. The sequence goes on along the minus strand of VDFB02271358.1, from coordinate 1,070,132,223 downwards.
TTTAACAAAATGACATTTGAAAATTGCTGAAAACTTGGAAAGCCATTTTGAATGGTACCAAGGAACAATAGCATTTGGATTGTAATTGATCACATCTTGGAGTCTTTGGAAGGTTTTTTTGTTGATTAACACATCATATCAAAAACATTATATTTTGGGTTGCAATTGGGGGGGATGCTGGCAGCAAAAGTTCTTTAGAAATGTTAATAAGAATATGTTGGTTAGGAAATAATCAACATGGAGCTGTTTTCCTTATGGGATTTAGTATGTGTAAAATATGACATATTAATTGTTTTTTGCATAGCTGAGGGGAATTGATAGGCCCAGTCGCCTGGACATGCTTATGGAGCTAAATCCTTAACAGCAGCATCTGGGTGAGGAGGGCAAGCTCTCCGTATAAGTCCTCTGGTGAGGAGACAGTTTCCCAACACTGCTCTCACATATTAGTTGAGATTTGAGCTCCAGTTAACCTGTATACTGTGCATATAGAGCAGGCTGCCAAACCATCTGAATTGACCATTGGGGGCTACATATTATAATTGTTATAGTCCACACATGAATTTAAGTTAGAACACAGATTTAGAAGTCATTGTTCTACTGATAAGGCAAAATATGAGGTTTTATTGGAGTGCAGTTAAATCAAAACAAGATCTTAATAACCTCAAGACTACCGACTACAATTGGAATGCTTTATCAATGCTAGGGGCATGGATTGGCTTAGCAGCCTATTTAGGCGGAGTAAGTGAACCTGTCCGTTTCAGTTTTTTTTTCCCTTTAGTTTGTTGAAAGAAATGTAACTTATAGTGCACCAAAAGGCATAAGAGGTAAATCATTAATCATCAAGCTTACATGGTCAGTCTCACCTGAAGAAGGCAAAAAGACTAACATCTGAGCCCTTGTCCAAAGGCACAAAGAGTCTACAACTTTATGGAAGCTATTAATTGTGATTTTCACATGCATGTCCTGGTCCCTCTCAAAATCATTAACTCTCATAACTAAAATGGTGAACCATTCTCATGCAAGGCTGCCTTGCATCTTGCCAGACTGTCTCACCATATACTTTAACTCTTAGTAGACATCTCTAATACAATTGATGAGGTTATTGCTTGCTTCTCTAAATGCTTTTTTTGGTTGATGTTGATAAGCTGTCTGGGAATGTGTAAATTTGATAATCAATTTATGACTGAATAAATTTTGCAATTTTCCTTATAAATTTTATATTTTACTAGAAATAGTGACTGAAAAACTAATCTATTTCTTCGCTAACATAATACTTGTGCATTGTAAAATTATTTCAGGGATTGACAACTGGTGGACTACCAACTTTTATTGATGTTGGAAATAGCTTTGGAGCTCCAGCCATCACTGAAGATAATTTGATACATCAGGTTTGTGAATAATGCTATGCTGTTTCTGATCGCACAAAAGGATGAAGTGAGCACCTTTAATGAGATAAGTTTTAAATTTAATCTACTAAGATTTTTTTTGTTGAGCTGATCCACAGTTCTCTCTCAAAGATAGTTGAAATGCTGATAGTAGCAACAATTGTTTTCATGAATTTTGCAGCTAATTAAGAATGGAAAACGTGTGATCATGATGGGTGATGATACATGGTTACAAGTATTTCCAAACCACTTTCACAAAGCTTATCCATATCCATCATTTAATGTTAAGGACCTTCATACTGTAAGTGCTTTATTCTACATCAATATTGTGGTTCGCTTTTTTAATCAGGCATTTAAAAGTTAAAGCAATTCAGTCTTTTTTCATTTCATCCAACAATTCATTTTTTAATTTAGAGAAATTGATTTTTTTTATTATTATTAATATTTTTTTGTAAAATTTTATTACTTCTAGATACACAATATTGGGCATAATTATACGTAAAAATCTCCTTTTGCAGGTGGACGATGGTGTCATTGAGCATATGTATCCAGCATTATATCAGACTGACTGGGATATTCTTATTGCACACTTCCTTGGTGTGGTATGTACTATGTATAATTAGATTTGACTTGAGTAATATATTTGTTTCTTCTTAGTGGTTACCTGCTAATGTTTGAGATTCATGTTTTTTAATTTGTTTGCCATTGAAAGTTGGCTTGATAATATGATATCGTTGCTTCATTTTGGCCTCCCATAAGCATCATATAGTCTTTAGCTTCTATTGAAACATTAAACATTAAATGCTATAAATTGTTAAAGTGCATCTTCCGTTTTTTGAAAAAAACAATAGGTGTTTGAGGCTGGGGATTTAGTATAAATGGCAAGTACCCTTTTGTTTCAACAAGACCTGACATGTACATTTTTTCTCTATATTGATATTCTTAAAAAAGAATTTAGGCTATGATGCAATAGAATGGTTATTCCCAATTCCCTATATTTTGCTTACTTGTATGGGAAATAAGTTTCCTTTTTTGACATATGGGCAATCAGGCCAAAATTATGCTTTGTTTAATGCTTGAAGGAACTAAAGCACCCTGCTAGTCATGTAAGGATGCATTCATCCTCATAGGTTATAGTAATTGAAGAAAATGATTGACAGTGCCTTTAAATGAAAGTTATTTAAACAACAAAATGTGAAAAATCTCTCTTGGTATTGACTCAGTAAACCAAAACATAGTATTTTTTGTTCAATTAATTGGCATTAAATTGGAAAATGCCTGGAAACTAAAAAATGCTGAAAAATTTATAAAAAAGAGAAAAATGCTGGTTTCTTAATTTCATGCCAAACTGGGATTAAATCACGATTTCTGAGAAAATCACATTTTCCTCATGCCTAGGGATTCATGCCCAAGTCTGCAAAAAAGTTGGTGATCCAATTCAGATTGGATTGCTGACCAGTCCAGGCTGCGAGTACTTGCAGTTTTTTCCAGATGTTTACTAGTATAATCTTCATAGGTAATAGTAATTGAAGATTTTGATTGACAGTGTCCTGTAAATGAAGGTTATTTGAAGTAACAACAAAAATTTAAAAATAATATGTTTAGGGACATGTTTTCTTATGCCTTAAGTGGTCAATAATCTGTTTCCCTCAATCATGTTGAAAGTTTCTTATTGGGCATGCCGGTTCTTCTTTAAGCAAAGTAGGAATCTGGATGTGATATTTTTCTGGAAACTAATAACACTAGTATCTAAACCCATTGCTGAAAGTAGAGATTTTAGAGAAGGGCTGGAAGGAATTTTCATTAGATAAGTTATTTTCACCTTAGTTCCTTTTCATAATGTGCCTATTATGATGAACTTCTGGTTCAGTTAGTTATGAGTTTCTTATTTCTTTGAAACAGGACCATGCAGGCCACATATTTGGGGTGGAATCTCAACCAATGATTGAAAAGTTGGAGCAATATAATGATGTTCTAGAGGTGAGTATCTCTGATTTAAGTTGACCTTAGGATTATTCCCTTTTTTGTAGATGTGTTCCTTACCGGCAAACTCTCTTATTATATTGATGTGTCTGAATTAGTGCTTGTATAACTATCACGCTCCTCTAGTTTCAAGGTCAGTCCATATTTGATATCTCCTCATATAAGATCAAGTCCAGCTCTAGTTCCAGCATGTTTTGTTTGGTGGAGGCACATAACATAAGCTTGCAACGATTTAGGACACATACATGAGCTCATTCTTATTTTCTCTTCCCTTGTTTGGTAAAATTATGTGTACTAATTCAAATGTTTTCATGGGAAAACATTACTATATTTTTATTTTGTAGGCACAATATTACACATCACCTGTATTAGGGGAAGTATATTAGGTGTTTAATCATTGCTATCAACAATGCAATAATGTCAGAGATATGCTGGCTAATTCTGGGCTAGACCAATCTGCCTTATTTGCCAAGTTTAGTTATGATCCATATGAATGGAATTTGAGGCATTATTCGAAAAAATTCCACTCATGGGAAAGAATTCATTATTTCCAACTTTTGACCTCCCCTAAGATTTAAGTATGAGCAGAATTAATCAGGGTTTGAAACGGGTAGTGGATTGGTATGAAAGCCTTGATTTGATTAAGATTTTCCCCACATGGTTTTTTGAGCATGAGTACCCATAGCTGTTTGGAAACGAAGTGGTAAATTGCATTAACGAAAAAAAAGATTACAAAATAAAGCAGTTACATAGCGTTGTAGACATTAATGAGTCTAGCTACTTCAACCTACTGACTACTGTAGAAACAGTATATAATTGACCATTAAATATAGAGATATAACAATATTCTAACACCCTCCCTTAATCGTCAATTCGTCAACAACACCAAGTTGCCCCCTGAATTTGAGAAATGATCTGGGCTCAGACACTTGGTGAGAATATCTGCAGTCTGATCCGTTGTCGGAACATATTGTAGTTGAACTAATCCGTCTTCTACTAGCTTGTGGATGTAGTGACAATGAAGCTCTACATGCTTGGTACGTTCATGGAAAATTGGGTTTTTGGCTAGTTTGAGCACCCCTTGATTATCAGTGTATAAGGGAGAAGGACTTGCTTGTGACATTTGCATGTCAGAAAGCATCCTCCAAAGCCAAACTGCCTCACATGTTGCCTTAACTGTTCCCCGATATTTTGCTTCAGTCGAGGAAAGAGCCACTGCCTGTTGCTTCTTGTTGGTCCATGTTACAACACCTGTACCCAAACTGAATACATACCTAGAAGTAGATTTTCTGTCATCCACTGAACCTGCCCAATTTGAGTCTGTATAACCAATCAGCTTTGGAGCCTTGCATCTGCCATACAAAATGCCATAATCTGAAGTGCCCTTCACATATCTCAGCACTCGCTTCGCTGCAACCCAATGATCAACTTTTGAAGTTGTCATGAAGCGAGAAATGTAGCTCACGACAAAAATGATATCAGGTCTAGTGGTAGTTATCAGATTTGGCTGATAACTTCAGCCCTTTCTCCATAGGTGTGGAGGTAGGTTTGCAATCTTGCATCCAAAATTTGTCAAGCAGACTTCGAGCATATTTAGACTGAGAGATAAAAATGCTACCAGCGGTCTGCCAAACCTCAATACCCAAACAATAATGGAGAAGCCCCAAATCTGTCATGTCAAAAGCTTGACACAAATCTTGTTTGATTTCTGCAATCAAATGTGCTGAACTACCAGTAATGATCAAGTCATCAACATAGACAACAAGAAACAAAAGATCATCACCAGAGTGCTTGACATACAGATTAGAGTCAGAAGGGCTGCGTTGAAAACCATGATAAACCAAGTACTGATCAATCTTGATGTACCATGCATGGGGAGCCTGTTTCAATCCATAGAGTGCTTTGACCAGTCTACAAACCTGATGTTCTTTTCCGACAACCTTGAAACTGGGAGGCTGCGTGGTGCAGCCACGGTAGGAGGGTCCTCAAAGAGAACAATCCGGACCATGCAACAAGAGTCGCACAACAGAAGCAACACAAAATATGGAGGCAAATGCAGGTCAAAACATTCTCATTAATAGAAATCTCAGTTACAATCGGCCGACAACATCCGGGCTTACAGATTTGGTTCACAGGCCTAATACAACATGCTCAAATACAATATTTAGTTATGCTCCTTAATGCAAGCGAAAATCTTACAAGTCATAACCTATGTCAATCTACTTAATCAACTTCTTACGATCCTAATGATCTATTACAAGCTTTATATCCTATCCGCAAATTTGGAATCATCCACGTCGGCCCAAAGATCATTACAATCTCCAATGAAAGAAAAATGTAACGTGTGCGTGAATAGGTCAGCCTCAAATTTGAATTACTCTTCAACAGGTGCATAGGATGAAGTGTGGACCTATAATTAAGGTCGGGGACACTCCATGGAACAATTCAAATCACACCGTTAAGATCCGCAAGTTACGGGAACGATCCACAAGCGATCACACTAGCTGTTAGCTTAGAAATTATTCCGGTGCCGGTTCAAGAAATTGCCAATAAATCCGGAAGCGATAACTTGCCGGAAAAAGATCCAATCACGCTCAAATCTTGGAATAAGGAAAATGAACATGTCCTTGATGTACACAAAGATCTGTTGGGTCTGGTGAGCAAATATGATGAGTCCACCAATATGAATTGAGCAAGAACAAAACAAGAACAAAACTGAATGAAAATATTTTTGGTTGATGCAAGATTGCCAAGAACCAAGGATGCTCTTGCATCACTGCGTCATGTAGACTTCTTCCTGCAACTCACCGTTGAGAAAGGCACTCTTGACATCCATTTGATGAACTGTCCATCCAAACTGGGCTGCAATAGCGAGAAGAAGACGAATTGTGCTCATCTATCTTGGTAGTAGGAGCAAAAGTCTCCTCATAATCAATGCCCTCCTGCTATGTGAATCCTCGAGCGACCAATCTGGCCTTGTATTTATCTAGAGTACCATCGGCATGATACTTGACCTTATAAACCCATTTGCAACTGATAGGTTTCTTCCCAGGAGGAAGATCAGAAAGAACCCAAGTGTGATTCTTTAGAAGACTATGGTATTTTGTCTCCATAGCCTTTTCCCACTCTGGAATTTCTTTAGCCTCTGAATATGTCTGAGGCTCATAGATGCTGTGGATGTTAGCCATAAGAGCAAAATTGATTGTGTTTTGCTGCTTGCTCTTTCTGTGAGCTGATCTGCCCTCAATGAGTTCATCATCATGAAGATCTCCTATAGTCTTACCCCACCACTTAGGCTGAAGGGTAGAAGTACCAACATCTGGGATAGGAGAAACATCTCCTGGGGAAGTGTTGTGACCTTTTCACACATCGCCCCATTGCAAATGGGGACCCTTCGTTTTTTTTAGCTTTTTGGTTTTGCCTTGGCGTCGCAACTGCTTATCACCAGTTCTTTTTGCAATGAGGAGTTTGAGTTTTGAATGGTCACCCGAGTCAGTTGAAGAAATTGAGCCTAGATCACTATGCAAACGTTGCCATCACGCTTAGAAGGCCTGGGAGACGAAGATCGACTGTCGTTTCGGTCGATTCTGACACTTCCAAATTTTTAGGGTTTCTCACCCCAGGCCCCCTATTTTTTAGGACCTATTTTTTTGGCACTTTTGGGCAATTCTGGGATCCCTATTTTTTAGGGTCTATTTTTAGAAAGTTGCTATTTTTGGAAAATTTCTATTTTTAGAAAGTTTCTATTTTTAGAAAGTTTCTATTTTTAGAAGGGTCACGAGTTTCAAAAACGCACTCAGAAGTTCGAAACGAGCAACGAAACTCTCAGAAAATCGATTCGAAGATTTTTTGAAATTTTGGTAAAAATCTGGAAAATCACATAAAAGGTTCAAAAATTTGGAAAATTCGTTCAAAAATGGTGAGAAATTCTGGAAAATCACAGAGAAATCTGGTAAAGAGCACAGAAAATGGTGAATGAGAGGATAAATTCATCAAGAAATTGGTGAAAATTCACGAGATTTGTCAAGAAATCTGAACATTCACGGGAAAATCTGAACATTCATGAGAAAATCTGAACACAATCATGGAGAAAACATAGATATTCGCCTTCAGCTCACAAGTAATGGTGAAGAACAGAAGAAATGAATGGCAAACACCTTCAGCCTTAGTCAAGAAAGATGCCAATGGCAGAAAAATCTGAGCAATGGCCAAGCAAACTATGGATTCCGCCTTAACAAAGCCAGGTAAAAGTTGGCAATGGCTGACAATGTGAAGCAAATGGCATAAAATCTGAAGCAATGGACAGTCCCAAGCTAAAGTCCGCCCATGGAGAAGAGGGATCTGCCTAAGGAAAAGAGGCAATGGTCAACAAGAGGCCAAAGTCCGCCCTATGAATGGCCATCCATATGCTAAACTCCGCCCAGGAAAGGAGTGAATGGTCAGGTCAAAGCTGAAGTCCGCCCTTGTAATAGCCCAACTCAAGATGAAGTTTGCCTTAAATGTTAGACAATGGCCAAGGAATCAACAAAGTCCGCCCTCAGCCAAAAGTCAAGTGGCCACAAAATAGATGAAGTCCGCCTTAGATAATTTCAAAGTGGCAACAAAATGTGCCAAGTCCGCCCTAGATAATTTCAAAGTGGCAACAAAATGTGCTAAGTCCGCCTAGCCAAAAGGAAGAAATGGCTTAGAGAATAACAAAGTCCGCCCTTTGGAAGAGATGAAAAGTCTAAGGCATAGACAAAGACAAAGTTAAAATGGCAATCAACTTAATGAAGTCCGCCTTGGGAGAAAGCTAGAGTGGCAAGCAAAGCTAGAAAGTCCGCCCTATGCTTAAATGTCAATGGATAGAACACAGCAAAGTCCGCCTTGGGTGTAGGAAGAAATGGCTTGGAGAATGACAAAGTCCGCCCTATCATGGCCAAGTAAAAGGTGAAGTCCGCCCCTTTGAGCAAAAGAGAAAAAGTCTAAGGCATAGCTAAGAAAAGTTTGAATGGCTAGCAAGTAAAAGAAGTCCGCCTTAGTCTAAAAAGAAATGGCAATAAGCCGAAGGAAGTCCACCATAGACATAAGAAAAGTGGCTTGACAAGTGCTAAAGTCCGCCATGTATAGAGAAGTGAGGAAAAATTAAAATTTGCCTAAGTTCAAATCCAAAGTGCCTAAGAAGATGAAATTTTGAAAAGGCAAATGGCCAAATAAAATCGCCATGACTAGAGAAAATTGTGAAAAATAAAAATAAAAAATCAAGCAAATGGCTAAAGAAAAATCGGACATGGCTAGAGAAATGTTGGACATGGCTAGAAAAAAAATCGGAATTGGCTAGATAAATGTTGGACGGAAAGGATTTATGGACAAATAAAATTGGACATGGCTAGATAAATCGTGACAAGATGAAATAAATTTTGCTAGAGATTTTTGGACGATTAGACTTATGGCAAAATAATTTTGGACGAAGGAAGGTAATGGTAAAATAATTTTGGACGATGGCCAAATAAAATCGGACATGGGGAAAGAATTTTGGACAAGAGGCAATTTTTGGACAAAATAAAATTGGACGTAGCTAGGGAAAAGTCGGACGTGGCTAGAGGAATGTTGGACGAAAAAATATTTGTGGCCAAATAAAATTGGACATGGCCAAATATTTTTGGGAAACGATAAAAAAAAATCATGGCCAAACAAAATGGACGGCAAGAAAATCTTGACCGAATGAAAATGAAATTTGTAAAAATCTTTCAAAGCTTATCTTGAAAAGTTATCTAAAATAAATTTGTTTTGTTTTACTGCAGGTGGATGACTACACAAGGCAAAGGAGGTCTGAACAAAGAAAGAACCAATTATTCAAGGAGGGCTGAGCGAAAAGAAATCTTCGCTACATCACTTTTGTATATGCTTGCCTCTCCTCCACGCGCTCAACATTGAATTGGCACTTGAAGGAATTCCAAAACAATCCAAGTCTAAGCAGGTGCTCCAAGGCGAGGTGAGAAGAAGAAGCCAAAGTCATCCAAGATCGAAGCACAAAGGATAAAGTCACTGGCAGGAAGAAAATATTCTAAGGCAAGAACATGAACAAAGCGACCAAGGAAGGCATCCAACACGTTGAGGTGGCGCCTCGTCATCTTCCGACCAATCAAATCATTCCAAATCAACATGCAACAACTTTCTATTTTATCTGTTGGTTCATATTTAGTAAAAAGGACAAGTGTCCTCGATTGTAATTTTCTCATTGGTCGAGAAGGAGTTAGTTAGGACAAACCCTAATTAGGGTTTTATTTGTAATCTTGGCCGTTGATTCCAAATTAATCTTGGCCGTTGAATTGTAATTGGGGAGCCTATAAATTGAGCTCAACCCCTCATTTGTAAAGCATGGGAGCATGTTGCAAAACATGTTGAGATAAGCAACTGTTGTAAGATTGCCAAAGTAATAAGTAATGCATGCATTGTTCTGATGGTGATTGCTTCTCTTATTTTGGAGTTGTCATGGTTCTTATCCCTCATCATAGTTTAGATTTCTTTACATGTATGTTAGATGAATGCAAGATTCGATAAGTATTGATTCATGGTGAAACTTTTTGCTCATACTTTCTTTGAACGGATGATTTTCGTAAAGTTAGCCTGAGCCTACTTTGTGGATTCTTAACTTCTGTTTGGATAGTTATTGTTCGATCTGATGGTAATTATTCCTTACGTGAAAATCATAAGCACATTCCCTTGAAGATTGCACCCCCTTTGTGTAGTTGTCGTTGAGCGTGGCGAAGCAAAGCGTGGTTATTTGTTTCACCGAGTCAATACCGTCTCTTGGATTCTTAGGAGTAGATTAGTGCTTCTGAACCCTTCTCCTTTTTTTAGTTTCTTTGATCCAATCAGAATAATAGAGCTTTATTGTCCAAACCTTCATTGTGAATTGAACAGGCCTAGCGTAAGTCCCTTTGTGTTACCAGCATAATCACATCAAACCACAGAGCTCATCCGCATTCATCTTAAACATTGGAATTACCGTATGATCTTACTCGCAATCTTAGCATACCAGGTAGTTTTTCAAGAGGGGATAGAGCGTCTTTGGACTCTTTATTCTAGAATGTTTGTTGTGTCATAAAACACGCAACAACAGGAAGCTAGAACAAAATCATCTGGATGTGATTCCTGAGGAAAATCAGGTGGTGCTATATCATGACTGGTAGACTCCTCATCTTCAGAATCAAAATGATTTGAAGCTCTCCCATAAGGGGAACCAAGAGGAAGACGAACACCCTCATCAGAAGCCGTGACAGGCTGATCCTTAGGACTAGTAGTAGGAAGAAATGGACCAGTAGTCTCATCAATTACAACATCACAACTGAATATGAGATGATCTGTCTCCACATCAATCAACCTGTATGCCTTGTGATTGTCGCTGTAACCTATAAACATAAGTTGCTGGCTTTTGGAGTCCAACTTGGCACGCTCGGCTTTTGGAATCCGGACATGAGCTCTAGAACCAAAGACTTTCAGATGGCCCACCTTAGGCTTACGTCCTGACCAGGCTTCTTCAGGAGTCATCTTCTTAACGACCTGTGTAGGTGATTGACTCAGGAGGTAGACTACAGTATAAATTGCTTCAGCCCAGTATTTCTTAGGGACATTTCTATACTCCATAAAACGAGCCATTTCAGTAATGGTGCGATTCCTACATTCAACGACAACATTCTGCTAAGGGGTGTATGGTGTGGTGAGTTGGCGCTTAATGCCATGTGTAGCACAAAAAGTAAAGAAGTCAGCTGAACAAAACTCCCCCCCATTATCTGACCTTAGAGTGACAATCTGAGAACCTAATTCTTTCTCAACTAAGGCCTCATATTGCTGAAATGTACTTAACACCTAATTTATGTTTCAAAAAATACACCCACATTTTTCTATTGAAATCATCAACAAATAATAAAAAGTACCTGAACCCAGTAACAGATGGAATGTTCATTTGTCCACATACATCAGCGTGAACCAATTGAGGTACCTTGGAGGCTCGCCAAGAATCACCATCCGAGAATGGTGTCCGATGCTGCTTCCCAGCTTGATAGGCTCCACAAACTCCATGATTTTGATTTTGGATCTCAGGTAGACCAGTAACCAAACCCTCCCGAGATAGTTGAGAGATAGTGCACATTCAAGTGCCCATAATGCTGATGCCAAAGTTTGTTGATGGAAGTACTCTTGGCTACTAGAGTGTGCTCCTGAGAATCACCGAAATCAACAAGTCTATACAGACCATGATCCTCAAGTCCCATAGTGATTGTAGTACGAGTCTCCCTATCAACAATGCTTCAGGTGGACAAATTGAAAACAACATCCAATTGGGGAGAATGCCTCATGATCTGGTTGACGGAGAGAAGATTATTTTCCATGCCTGGAACATAGTAGACATCGAGAAATATTAAATTTCTCCCTCCAGAGTGAATTTGAACATTGCCCTTACCGACAACTGTATACTCTTCGCCTCCAAAGATCACTGAATTAGTGAATGGTTCATATTTGGTGAACCAATCCCGACGACGAGTAAAATGCAAAGAAGCCCCTGAATCAATATACCAGGTAGAAGATTTTACTAGATCTGCAGTTCTTTTGGCCATAAAAGCATAGAATGCAGATTCTTTCTGCTCAAAGTGCTCTGCGACATTTGCCTTTTGTTGAGACCCTCCCTGCTTCTTTTGTTTAGAAGCCAATTGAACCCGACAATTAGCCTTCATGTGACCATACTTATGACAATAATTACACTGAATGTTCTTTTTCTTCTTGCTGTCCTGAGAAGAACTAGAGTCTTTCGACTGAGAAGATTGCGCACCTTCCCTTTGTTCTTAGCAGAAGATTTGGCAGAGAACGCTTGCTCTGTGGAGGACAAATTGGCACTACTCCCAAATTGCTGTCTCCATTGATCCCGCTGCAAGAGCTTGCTACAAAGATTGGGAAATTTCAAATCAACATTTGTGGAAGTAATATTCAACGTTTCAATGAAATGCTCATAAGATTTTGGCAAACTCTTCAAAGTAATGACAACCATGTCCTCTTCTTCCATTGTTTGACCAATCGCCTCCAACTGATCACGAATGTCCTTAATCTTTGTCAGATGTTCCTGTAAGGACATTTTCTCATCCACTATGATGGAAAAGAGCATGTTCTTGAGAAAGAATGCTTTGCTCTTGTCAAAGGTTTCATGAAGGTCCTTCAAATGATCCCAGATTTCTGTAGCAGTTTTCCCAGATGATACCTCAGGTAGCTGCTCATCTATGATTGAGAGTTTGATGAGCATGATGGCTTCCCGGTTGCGTTCATCCCATTTGTCCTGGTTCTTTTCGGCTACAGTGGGACGAGTTGAGTTCCCCAAAACAACCTGATTGAGGCAATGATATTCAAAGATTGTAAGCATGTGCTGCTTCCAGGTGTTATAATTTTTTCCATTGAATTTTTGACTGCTTTCAAGCATAATATTTGTTAGAGATGCCATTCTGCACGCTTCCCAAGGCACTCAAAACAAAGACAAAACGCTTTAAATTTAAAATCTGTTCACTAATCCCAATGTGCTGAGTAGAAATGTCGAGGCAAAGTTCGCTAAAAAACCCAGAAAATTTCAGCAGTACCCATGTGCACAAATTTTGAGGTAAATTTTTTGGAAGACCCAGAAAATTTCATCAGAGACCCAAAAATCTTCGCAAAAAACCCACAAAGAATATGTAGATAGAATTTTAATCCGGCCAAAAATTAGAGGTTTTTAAATTTTTTTTTAATAAAAACCCTAGGTTGGCTGATAAAGGCACCCAAAAATTTGTTTTGGCCGCATAAAATACTGAGGGTTAAAAGAAAACCCTAGCCACCAGAAAAACCATTCCTTAAAAGGCCTAGTTGTGAGCAGAGAAAGACCAGAAAATGGTCGTGAGAGGACAAAATCCTGTCGTATACACAGATCCGTTGCGTCGGTTACAAACGCATAGGAAAGTAGAGGTCGCACGAGCAAAAAAGGAGGTCGTGTGTAGAGAAAAACCGTTGTGGGTCACAGGAAAAAACACTGAAAAAATGCCAATAAATCCGTCAAAGAACTCAGAAATCTTCTCGGAACAAACACCAGAAGAGCCGTCGGACTTAGATAACACAAGACGCGAGCATACAAAAGGTCGTTCGTGGGCACAGAGACCTGATAAAGACGTGTCAACATCAAGAAAAGAAAACGCGGGCTTTAGGGACTAGGTTGTGCCGTCCAAAGAAATGGATGCGGGAGTTGCAGAGATCGTGGGTCGCATGGCGTGCGCGAACAGAGAAAAATATAAAACGACCTCAGATTTTTCAAAAAACAAATCTCACGTGATTTTAAATCACGAATTACAGACCAAAAATCCGCCCCAGATTATCACCGCTCTGATACCATGCTCGGAAAAGAAATGGTAAATTGCATTAATGAAAAAAAAGATTACAAAATAAAGCAGTTACATAGTGCTGTAGACATTAATGAGTCTAGCTACTTCAACCTACTAACTACTGTAGAAACAGTATATAATTGACCATTAAATATAGAGATATAACAATATTCTAACAATAGCAGTCTTTGCACATGTGCCTCCAAGCATTAAACTCTAGCTTAGTTCCCTTCCATCAAAGCACTTCTCAATTTGTCTCATTTTGTGGGTATTCTCTACACTGGTTATGTTGTTTCATGGGTGTTCTTTGTGTAGGGTCTGCTTGTTGCTCAAGCCACCATGAAAAGAGGATATTTGTCCAAGGACTTTCCTTGTAGTGGTTGTCTCTGATTGTCGCTTAAGGAGAACATTCTGTATTTCAGACATTTTGACCCTCGCATTTTGTGAAAGACGTGTTGGGGGAAGAGGGCATTGCTAATTCTTATTGTTCAAACTAGTGTGTCTATTACTGAGGATTTTTCATCCAAAAATTGGAAGCCTTGGTTTCTAATTTGATGACTAGAGAATGGATTCTCTCTAGGATCCTCCCAAATGATGATCTCATTTTGTTGGGAGATAATCTTAAAGATGATATCCCCGTTAGTTCTGTTGTGACAGCTCTTTTCTAAGAGAATGTGGAGCAGTTGCAAATTTTAACATAGGACCTATTGAAGAAGAATGCAGACTTGGTTTTGTATAGTCAAGACTTAGCATTGCTTTTGGAAAGTCTATAGGTGGTGATGAGGGAGGAAAGTCTAGAAATTTGTAGTTCCTATCACCTTCCCACTATTTCAAAAAGTGGGATGTGTAGAGTTGTTTGCAGATCTTCTTTAGAGCCAGGTGTTTTGGCGGTTCCTAAATCCTGAGGATGATGTTGCACCAAGTCCTTCTACTGGAGCAAGGCCACAGGAGGACTTGTTTGTTAGTTTGGGGAAGTTTTGTAGTTTTGTTAGTTCAATTCAAGGCAAGTTAGATGGCTTGGTTTTGCATCAAGGGTACATTGGGATACGTCCCCTGTTCCCGTCTCGGGGACGTTCTGGGGATTGGGGACGCCTTGGGGATGTTTCCCAGGCATCCCAAAAAATAGAATTTGTAGGGGATGTCCCCAATTGTCGGGGACGGCATGGGGACGGCCGACTGTCCCCTAATTTCCACCATGTTTTGGCAATAAAAAACAGTTTGAAATTTTAAATGTTCATTTTTTTATTCTTTCTAAGTGTACCCCACACCCTCCCAACTCTAAAATGAAATTATGAAACATAAAACTTGCTTTCAAAGACATTTGAGTTTATTTTTACATTCCAAAAAAAATTGCAGCTAAGACGAAAGTGAGCAAGAGAAAGATGAGCCAGCCTCTCATACTCATAATGGCAGTGACTCAGACTCTGAGTCTGATTTTGATGCAATGCTGGCAGATGCCAATTAGAGGCAGCCATCATACTTTCTATTACTGTGTTTTTGACATTTGTGACTTTGTCATTTTGACATTTGTAGTGCAAACTTGTAGCCTTTGGGCATTTTATTTTTAAAATTTTATATCATATGCACATTGACTGTTTGACTTGTATTATGGAAGAAATTAAGTAGCTGTAGTACTATTAATTTGTTTGACTCTCATCACTCATGTGAATTGTTGTGTTTTACTAAGTACTTTTGATTCTATAATGTATATGTCAATATGATTACATTTGCAACTTTATCAATGTTCATTGTTATCATTATTCATATAAATATCTGAAATTTGAAATTTTCATATATTTTTAAAATTTATACACACACACACACACAGAGCCGTCCCCTACCGTCCCCAAAAATCTCGTCCCCGAAACGCGTCCCCCCATCTCGGAAACTCGGTGGAACATAGTTTTGTATCCTTTTCAATATCAGTCTCCTTTGTATCCTTTCAATATCCTTTTCTTTCGTAGTAGAGGTCCCTTATAGCAACCTCGTTAACTTTTAATTTTTTTTATAATAATTTTATATATTATTAGCATTGCTGCAGTCTTTGGGTTTATTCAAAGACATAATTTTATATATTATTATTATATAATATTCTCCATAAATGGGGTAATTGAGAAAAAGCTTAGGCATAATAAGGTACAATGGATTCAGCCAAAGTCGGAGATTGTAAGGATGAATTTTATGGTGCTTTCAAGGGTAGTCCAAGCCCTACAGGTTTGGGGATCTTTTTAGAAAAGGATTTTGCGAATACACATGCCATTACAACCCCCTTGCAACCTGAAAACCCTGGGTCTGTCATGTACACATCTTCTTCTAAGTTACCATTGAGGAAGGCACTCTTCACGTCCATTTGATGGACTTTCTAGCCAAATTCTTCTACTATGGCTAGAACTAACTGGATGGTGCTCATCTTTGTTGTAGGAGCAAAGGTTTCCTCATAGTCAATACCTTCTCTTTGTGAGAACCCCTTAGCAACCAACCGTGCTTTGTACTTGTCAAGTGTACCATCAGCTTTGTACTTGGGTTTGTACACCCATTTGCAGCCAATGGGTTTCTTCCCTGTGGAAGATCTGAAAGAACACAAGTCTTATTTGTCATAAGACTTTGATGTTTGGTTTCCATGGCCTTTTCCCATTTAGGTTTATCGTTTGCCTCAACAAACACTTGTGGCTCATACACTCCTTGAATATTGGCCATAAGAGCAAAGTTAATTGTGTTTTGCTTGTTCTTGCCTTTGTATGATCGACCCTCAACCATTTCTTCATGCCGAACATCACCAATGAGTTTTTCCCACCACTTAGGTCTCTTTGTAGAAACCCTTTCATCCAAATCAGCGTGGTCATCATGATTTGGGCTGCTTGGTACTATATCATCTAGATGCTGATCTAGGTTTTTTGGAAGAAAATCATTTGGTTTTGGTACTTGCCTGGGAGATTCCACATGTTTAGAATCATCAGAGTCCCCCCCTTTAGGTGTAGCTAATGGAAGTTGGACACCTAAATTTTTAACCTTCAAAGGCTGATCTTCAATACTCTTGATGTTAGAAGAGAGTTGAAAAGGCCCAAATTCTTCATCAATCACCACATCCTGCTGAATATCAAGTGATCAGTGTCCATATCAATCAACTTGTAGGTTTTATGATTTTCACTGTACCCTATAAGCATTAACTTTTGACTCTTGGAGTCTAGTTTGGTTCTCTTTGCGTCTGGAATCCAAACATATGTAGTAGAACCAAAAACTGTAAGACGACTCACCTTTGGTTTCCTCCTAAACCATGCTTCCTCTAGGGACTGCTTGTGTCAGAGACATATTGAGAAGATAATTGCAGTGTGAACTGCCTCTGCCCAAAACTTCTTGGGAACACTCATGTTTTCCAACATACATCGGGCCATCTCTGTAATAGTATGGTTCCTTCTCTCAACCACTCCATTTTGTTGTGGAGTATAGGGTGTGGTGAATCAATGTTTAGCAAAAAAGTCTGTGAATTCGTTTGAACAAAATTCACCTCCATTATCAGACCTAAGAGTGATTATTGAACAACCAGACTCTTTTTCTAGTAATGCTTTGAACTTTTGGAATTCCTTAAATACATTTGCTCTTGCTTTTAAGAAAAACACCCACATTTTCCTACTAAAATCATCTATAAACAAAAGAAAATACCTAGCACTAGTGATTGATGCCGTATTCATAGGTCCACATACATCTGCATTATCCAGTTGTAGAACTCTTGATGCTCTACAAGCCTTGTCCATCTGGAAATGAAGTTCTGTGTTGCTTCCCTACTTGGCAAGCTCCGCAAAGCCTTGAAATTTGCTGTTGGATTTCAGGTAAACCTTCTACCATATTCTTGCGAGCCAACTAAGAGAGATAAGAAAGGTTGAGATTCCCATAATGCTGATGCCAAAGAGTACTGATAGCAAATGAACTCTTGGTTGCCAATGCACGCTCCTAAACCTCTCCAATATCAATAAGCCGATACAAACCATATGGCACTTGACAACAATATGGCACTTGTGTGCCCTAAAAATGATTTCCAACTTGGGACAATGGTGCATAATCTGACTCACTAAGAGAAAATTGAGCTCCATTCTTGGAACATAGTATACATTGAGGAAAGAAGATTTTTCCCTCCGGAGGATAGTTGAACATTGCCTCTCCCAACAAATGTATATTCCTCACCACCATCGAAGATCACTGAATCTGAGCAAGCTGTATACTAAGTGAACCAATCCTTCTTTTGTGTAAAATGCCAAGACGCTCTAGAATTAATGTACATGAAAGAAAAGAAGGTTGACTCCTTTTGCTATGAATGCTTTGTGACATGAGCCTTTTGTGGAGGCCCTCCTTGGTTGGATTTGTGATTAGTGAACCATTTTCTTCAGTGCTTCTTTGTGTGACCAAGTTTACCACAATAGTCTTCAAATTCTTCAAAGTATTATTTGAATTTCCTTGATCTTTCTTTTGAGGCTAGTTGCCTTTGCCCTTGTCCTTGCTCGCAAAGGCCTGTTCCATGCTTGATGAATCACTGTTGCTACCAAACTGCTTCTTCCATATGTCCTGTTGCAAGAGTTTGTTTGTAATGTCCCCATTTTCGATGTCCTTCTGTGGGCTAGTTTGGTCTTGACTCACTATTTTTAGTAAGTACTATATTTAGTAATTGGCCCTAGTGGCAATGTAGTGTAGGGTTTCTTGTTTGGATAGTGTTTGGAAGTTGTTTGGTGAGCACTTACTATTTTTAGTAGTTGCTATTTATAGTAAGTCAATTTCGGAGAAATTGGTCTTAGGCCCATGGTGTCTTCGGCAGTGTTATTTCTATGGTGGCATTGGAGAGCCTAAGGTTGGATTATTTAATATTTGCCTTTTATTAGTCACTTAAGTTATTTTAATAAAATAACTTTATAACTTAAATGAGGGCGTAGGTGGTCATCAAAAAGTACTTTGGTGCCTAATGAGATAACTTAACGTTGTTTTAGAAGGCTGAATAAGGCAAAATAGTTTCCTTATAGGCAGACCCCTTGGCCTAGTTGTACAATGTTGTTTTAAAAGAGGGGCCATGTATTTCAAGTGGATACCTGGAAAAGAGGTTTATTTATCATTTTTAAAGGCTAATGTTATTCCTCATAAGGTGGGATGCCTAGTTTGGGCTTAAAGTCAATTTTAATTTAAAAATTAAAAGTGGAATTTTGGAGGCAAAAAATTGGACGCCCCTCTTTGGGTAATTTCATGTCATTTCATAAAGTGAAATGAGAGGGAAATATATTCAAATTCAAATGCAAGTTGCCCTAATTCTTCCCTCACTTTATAAATATGAGTTTTGGTTCTCATTTGGCAATGTCTAAGTTGGTTGCATAATAGGATGCTGCTGGATTTTCTCTAGAGGTCTATAGTTTGGTGTTGAGGAAGAAAACCCTCTTCATTTAGGAGCTGGTTTCGGTGGTGAGAGATCCACCCTAGTCAGTTGGGTGTGATTCCACTCAGGGGTCACTTTGGTGTTTCACAGTTTTTAGTTGTAGTCAGAAATCATGAAGATATTTGAGTATTTTTGAGGTCTTTGGTAGTGGGTTTGGTGTGTGGAAGCTTGGCTTCATTTTGGCTTGTTTTGGGCGTGATTTTGAGGTGGTTTCTTGTGTTTTCTGGGCATTTCATGACAGGGTCTGAATCTGGTTTCTGAGCATAACTCCATATTGGTTTGAGATGGCGATCTGGGTATTAGTTATTTGAATGCACCTATTCTAGGCGACTCCAGGCATGTATTCACACTTATTTATTGGCAAAAAACTGAATTTATAGAGCAGATCGCCCTATTCTGGGTGGCAGCCCTGTCTAAGTTATATTTCCAGATTTTGGGGTCTGCTGGTTAAGGTTATTCTCTGCCATTCAGGAGGTCTGAAAATGATGGTCTTGGTGATGGATTTGCAAAGGGTTTGCTGTTAATCAAAGCGGTATTGTTCGCTGCAAGTCTGAAGTTTCATTGTTGCTGTTAGAGCACTTTTACCAGGTCTGATATGATCATTTCTGAGTCTGATATAAGTCTGTATTAATCTGATTTTGAAACTAAATCTGAAAATTTCTGATATGATGTTCATTGAAAAATATTCCTGAAAGTTGTAACCATTTGCAAGTCATATGTTCTAGTTCCTTTCTATGTTTTGAGTTTTCTATATCATGAATGCAAACCAAATGTATGGCATGTGAAAAAACAAACAAACATCTGCAAACATCTTCATCAGTAAACTGTAAAAACAGGGGCAGTCATTACATTGTTGCACAAATCGTCAAACTTCAGGTCAACATTGGTAGATGTGATGTTAAGTGTTTCAATGAAATGCTCATATGACTGTGGTAAGCTTTTCAGCGTTATAACCACAATATTTTTTTCTTCCATCTTGCGACCTATGGCTAACAATTGATCACAAATATCTTTGATCTTCATCAAATGATCTTGCAAAGACATTTTCTCATCAATCATGATTGAGAACAACATATTCTTCAAGAAGAAGGCCCTGCTTTTATTTGACAACTCATGCAGATCTCGCAGGTGCGTCCAAATCTCTAAAGAGGTTTTGCTTGATGGAACTTCCATAAGCATTGCATCTATTATTGATAATTTAATGAGCATGACAGCTTCATGATTACGCACATCAAACTTGTCTTGGTTTTTACCTGCAATTGTTGGATGAGTTTATGTACCGAGGACGATTTGATCAAGGCATTTGTACTTGAAGATCGTGATCATCCTCTGTTTCCAAGTGTTATAATTTTTGCCAGTGAACCTCTGGTTGCCTTCCAACATGATGTTGGGCAATGAAGCCATCTCTCCAACAATTCAAAATCACAGAAAACGAAGAAGCTTGCTGCTGTTAGAAAAACCACTGAAATTTTTGGGGAAAAAATTGCAAAACCCAAGAAACAAAGTAAAAAACTCATGATTTTATTAAAAAGCTCAAAAAGCTCTCGAAAAAATTTGGAAAAAATTCCGAAAAAAGTCTGCAAAAAATTAAAAAATCTGAAAAAATTCAGAAAAAATCTGCAAAATTTTGGAAAAAAAATCTGTAGAAATTCTAGAAAAAATTGCAAAAATTCCACAACCACAATTACGATTTTCTAAAAAAAGGGTAAAAAAACAGGCCTGAAAACCCTGTGTGATTTTTTTTGATACGCAAGATGAGTATTTTATTAATTAAAATATTAAAGCTACAAACGTTTGCATAGCAGGAAATTTTCATCACCAAAAAACCAGAGATCCACCCGACCTACGAATTCACCCACTATAAGCCAGGCTACCTACATACCACCTGAGCATGACCACAGGAGCTTCGGCCAGAGCCAGCAAAATGCCATTTAAATGGCTATATACAGAGCGCCATCAAGAATGACAAAAAACTAACAACCCCAAAAGCCAAAAAAAAACCATAAACCGCCACCTGACTTACAGAAAGCCATTTAAATTTGCAAATTCCTCGAATTCCTTTAGCCATTCAACACCATCGACCTCCACCAACTCAAAAAATTTCTTGAGAAACTCTACGGCCACCACCACAATCATCCGGTGCCTCATAAGGCCCGGCCCGTGCAAATCCAGAAGGAAAGGAAAAATCTTTACTGTTTCCTCCAAGCGGACCCGCTCCACATCGCAGAGCCTTGGGCAGCTCTTGCCTTCAATCACCACACTCAGAATTTCATCCACACCTTCCCCCAGATCTTCCCTAAACATTTTAATCAACAACCCCTTTGCTCCGCCTTAGGAACCTTGTTATCTAGGAGAGAAGCCAGGAAACGAGAAGAGACATGCAGGTTATCCCTCTCGTACTCCTTACTCTCCAAATGTCCAGAACCTAGGACCATCTTCACAGCCGCGACGACCAAAGGATCATGCTTGAGAAGAATGCGCTTCAATCTTTGGTCGGTAATCTCCCTGAAGGAGGCTTGCCTCGCCTTCGACCGCAGCGAGATCAAAGTATCTGCACCAAATCTTGCTAGGCCTTCCACTGAAACCTCTATTACAAATTTCAAAGTCTTCACCATCGTTGACCCTGCACAGACTGCTCTCGGAAGGAATGATAGAGCCCGCTCACAAACTCCGCTTCACTCCTGTAAAAAACTTAGCCAAAAAAATAGACAAACCATCCATAAACAAAACACCGATAACCAAGCCGCCGCCACCCTACGCAAATGGTACTCAAGGCAGCGTGCAAGATGTCCTCGCCATGATATACACTCAATGCAATGCGTGGGAATGGGGGTCGTAGCTGTCCTCCGGTTCCTTTTGTACGCCGGGTGATAAGACAAATATCAACCAACCTCTGCCATAATTAATGCCAACTCCAACCTTGCCCCAACGACACTTCCACCGTGGCATCAAATGCCACCTCCCTCTGCCAGCTTGGAGGGGCACCCGCCCTTCCACCCACCATTGAAAACCTTGTGTGCTTTTTAACTGTTAAAAACCAATGAATTTTGTAAAGAAAATCTACCAAAAAATTACAAAAAATAGACCCACAAATTTATTGAAAAAAATCGTCAAAAACCTTTGTACAAATTTGTACAACTTCCTTTGGCACATTCTTGTATGTCTTGCATACACTTCGTCATTGCCACAATTCGTAAAATTCACACATTCACCAATCTCGAGAATTTACAAAACCCAAGCTTTGATACCATATTACAAAAACAACACAAAAAGTTAACTGGGATTGCATAAAAGTCTATAATGAAATAAGGAGCAAAAACATCCTTATATAGGATTACAAATATCTTATCCACAAAGGATAAGGATGACAATTCATAGGATAAGATTGATAACTCATAAAGCAAAAAGGTAAATCTTATCCGTAGAGGATAAGGATGACAAATATCTTATCCACAAAGAATAAGGATGACAACTCACAGGAAAAATATCTGAAGTCAACATGACTTTATTAAAGAAGATTCTTAAAGTCTATCCTAAAAGCTAATTGACCATTACAATATAAAACATTACTTTAGTAGTTGGCATCATTTGTTGACACACGCTTACTATTCTCATTATGTTCTAAACGTGGAAACATGGTGATGCTATGTTCATCAAGAGAACAATTTGGATTGTTGGGTAGTATCCTTTAGTTGTTTGGTTCTACATAGTAATATATTGGGAAAATCATATGCTTAGTGCTTCTGTTTCTTGTGTTAAAGCTAGGGGCCATTATGGTTACTAAGTATACATTCTTTCCTTTTGTTAATTATTTGCTATAAACATGCTATGTATTTTTGTATCTTGATATTTTAGATTTTATGAAATGTAATATTTGAGAAAGGATACACAAGCACATAAATCACTATTGTCCACAATAAATGGCCTCTTGGACTACCATCTTTCCGTCCCTTGCCTTCCACATCCTAAATACACCATGGAACATGGAAGGAAATTTTTAACACTAACCCAAAACCAAAAAATTAGTTTAGGGCGAGCCTTCAGGGTTAGTGGAAGTTTTAAACAAAAACCGTAACCACACTCTAAGCTAAAAATATTTTAGGGTTAGGGTCTAACTTCAAGGTTTTTGTTTAAGTTCAAATTTAAAATGGTTAAAACTTAAAAGGTAAAGGTGGAAAACCTTGGTGCCCAATCTTTGGCGTTTAACTTAAAAACCTTAATGGTGAGGTCATAGAGTTAAATATTAAAAAATAACCTGAATATTTACTGTTTGACTTTGAAAATCGTCACCATTAGGGTTTAAAACAAATTAATAACTCAAAAGAGGGAAAAAGCCCTTAGTGCCTTGAATAAAAATGAAGGATATTAGCTAAGCTATTGCAAGAGAAGTGTTCCCTATTGGACCGAATTTGATCCAATGTGAGTCAATTTGGTCTCGAGTAATGCTACTTTGTTGAACTCTGAATCTACTCTTGGAAAATCGCTAAAAAAATGAGACATGGAATGAAAAAAATGAGTCTTTTGTGCCTTTTATTTGTATCTTAGGATTTGTGCCTAAATCTGTAAGAGCCGATTCACATCAAATTGTCAACTAGTCCGAGAAAGGAGTACACGCAATTTATTACGATTTTTTCTAGGATTTTGCTACTATGATATTGTCATAGTATGATATGTATATCTATGTAATATGCATATATACTAATTTGCAAGGTACACCCCTTGGGTCCTAGTCTTGTACTGAACTAGTCTGGGTAACAGTCTGGTGACGGGAGTGGCAAGGCTATACCTTTGCGGCTCCTAGCCCTAGGCAACAGCGATGATAAAAAAAGAGTCAAAACCTAAAGTTAAAGCATTTTTTAAAAATTAAAACTAAAAGAACCTTAAAAAGTGCTTAAAACACTAAAAAACACCCATACTAAGAGATATTTCATAAAAACAAGCATATTTCACAAAAAAATCATTCATTGTTTTGCTTGTGATGTGGAACCAAGCAATGACCTCTATCTAGTGCTTTTGATGGATTTTGATTGTATTATTTTCAGATTTTATAATTTTAATGATTTTCATTTGAATCTTGACTTTGGAATCTTGGACATATATGATATATGACATAGTATTGAAATTTTGAACTATCAATTGCCAATTAATATTGTTTTTATCACTATCATTGATCAATGATAAAGTATCATACTATCAAAGATTCAAATGACATTATTATTATATGATATATCAAATGTATTTTCAATTATGTATATTTTAATTTTTTTGCATATAATATATATGTATATATAAAATACAGCCATAACCAAGCTGTACCGTATCCAAGATTTTTTTTCCATGCTAGCATACCCAAACCCCATATCTGACCTCATACCAGAACCAGCAACTTAGGATATATACAACTCTTCTTCATAAATCTAACAAAACTTAATGGCAGATCATAGTTGATCATTTCCATTTTAACATCATGTGCCATTCCTCAAGAAGTGCCTACCAACTGATTCAACTGGCAAGGTCTCTGCCTACAGCCAAGGACTGAGTGGGGTTCAATCCTGCATCTCCTGAGGAGGCCATGGTCTGCTCAAAGTCGCTGATCTTCAATCTGTTATATCTAATGATCCTAACCAGATCTGTGTGTCCACCATCATAGATAGAAAACAATTCTCAACCCTTCATTCCCACTAAGGAGAATAGATGTTTCCTTTAAATGGAGAATCCACCCAGGATTCATTTCTCTATAGATGAGGACATAGAATGTGGATGCTCAAAGAAAAATCTTTAATCTGCAGGTTCATGGGAGCATACCTAGTACTAAATATGCTGAGGACACAGGACGCTAAGGTTTATTTTGTGCCTAACTAATCTCTTAGACAAGAAAAACCCTGCTCTCTAGGGGGACCCTGCTTCCTGAAAAAGGTTTATTAATGAAAACTATGGCCTCCAGATTTAAATCCAACTAAGTATCTCCAAAATATGATTCTTGTTCGAATTTGAATTCCTCTTCCTTCAAGTGTTTAGAAGATTCCTAGCTCAGATGGTTAGAAGTCCTGTTAGAAAATACATAGCAACATTTGAATCCACCAAACAGGCAAAGGTACTGGATTATGACAAAAAATATGGAAGCTGGAAAGTGGAGCTTTGTGCCAGTGATGGGATTCCTACAGGCTGCATTTTTCACTGTTTTGGAATGTTTTAATTCTTGATGCAGTTCTGATAGGAGTGTTATTTTACTTCACTGACTTGTAAAGAAGGCTGTATCAGATAGTCATTTGATGCACTGTCAGAAGCTACATCTTGCTCCATTTCCTGACGGAGCTTCATGGCACCGCTAGTGTACAGTGTATGCAAAACATGTGGCACATCAGCTGAGAGTCTGTTGGATGATTCAAGGTAGGGACTGTGTACTTGAAAATTTTGAACATTGCCAAAAATAATACCCTTCTTTATTCTATAGTTGGCTTCCCTGCTGTTGATGGAAATATTGTGGTTGTCCATACTGTCCATTTGGTCATGTATAGTAGATACACAGTGTCACAAAGGGGAAAAGACAAACAACAGATATTGTAGTGGAATAGCATGGCTAGGCCTAGTAAAGAGATTTAAATGCTAGACTGTCCTCCAATGCATTGATGGGCAACATGCAGCCATGTCCAGTAAACTCCCAGCTTATGGTTGGGAGGACCATACAGCATGCTTTTTAAACAATTTTGGTTTCTGTGGGTTGAATGAAAAGAGGTGTAGTAGATCCAAAAAACTTGATCATTGAACTTTGCATGGCTTTGTTAGTGGTCTTTCACTAGTTTGACTGCATGATGATAAAAGGTAGGGATCTTATCAAGTTGGATTAAGTTACCTTTGGTGATGTTTGATCCATTTTGTTTTGCTTGTGATGTGCATGGATGCTTTGTAGGTCATTTTTTCTTTAAATAACCAGAGATTTCTTTGTTTAAGGTTGTAGAATTTTTTGTAAGTTTCAAGGATCATATCCGAAGTTGATTCTTCCATTTGGAGCATTTCTGTCTTGTTTAATATCAGTATGCTGATTTTGTTTTTTAACTTACTCTTGAGAGTTGAGAGAATGCGTTCTCTCTTTCTCTCTCTCTCTCTCACACACACACACACACACACACACACGCCTGCGCCGTGCATGTGCAAGTAAGCACACACACACATATAGGAAATACAGAATTTTGTTTCTCTCCTCTCCTACTGGGAAATAATGCTCAATTTTTGCAGAAAGTTGTATCAATTCTGAAGAACCATTCAGAACCGGGGGGTTTGCATGAAAATACAATGCTCATAGTAATGGGAGACCATGGCCAGACCCTGAATGGAGATCATGGTGGAGGAACACATGAAGAGGTTATACTTTGCCTTGGCACTAAACTCTTTAAATGTTTGTTTTGTCTTTTCAAAAAGATTGCTTATAAAAACTAATTGGTTGTAATGTATTGTGCCACAGGTAGAAACATCGATTTTTGCAATGAGCATGTCCAATCATGCAGGATCAATTCTGTCAAATTTGGACACTTCAGATTGCAGGACACCTTTTGTAAGTTTTTGTTATCCCTCAAAAGAAACTTGCTCCTGATATGCTTGCTTGGTGCCTATACTATATCATTGTACTCAATTATAAACTCATTTCTTGTTAATAACTTATGATAAATCTTATGTTGATGGCTGGTATGAAGAAATAGCTAAGGAGGTAAATCTTACCTCAAGATAAAGAACAAAAACATTTTGAAGGTGACTTGTAATAACCCACCCTTTTTTTTCAGAAAGCTTCACAACTTGCACCTGTTAGCGTTAGCCCAAAAGGCAAAGATAAGCAATTGCAAGCAACCCTTCACATTTTGATCACCTAGATCCCAGTATGGGCAAGGTTCTGAGAGCATACGGTGGAAAGGGGATCTTGCATTACATGGAAAGTACAAGCTAACTGAAAGTAAACACCTTCCACTTTTTGATCACCCAGATCCTAGTGTGGGCAAGATGAGAGCATATGGTAGTTGGTTTACAATTAAGAACTTGGCTAAGCTACCACTTTTTCAGTGGGGTGAGTAGTAATACCAATGCTTGAAAGTAAACAAGTAAAGCTATTGGCACCAAGCCAGCCAATAGGGAAAGTAAAACACTTGGCAGCAAAGCCAGCCACTTGCACTTTTCAGCGTGCAACAAGAAGGGAAATATAGAAACTCAACCACTTTTTAGTGGGAGCAACCACTTGTTTAGTGGGGTAAGTATCAGAAGTTAATACATGAGCATTCACCAACAATACTGCCGATGGTGTTACAATGAGCTGCACATAATCAAATCAGATCATTACATACTGCTGTTATAAGAGGCAAATGATAGAAATGTGAAGTAAACACCATCCCAAGAAGATAGAAAGTCAGTATGTGAACACCCCCACAAAATAGAACAAGCATACCTCGAGATAGCCCCATTGGAGCTCAATGAAAGGACAAATAGGTGGCTGCAATGGGTCTGATATTCTGAAACAGCGGTCTGATATGCACGGACAACAGGTTTGAAACAACAATCAACAAACTTCAAACTCTCATAACACCTCCAATACTCAATGGAAACTCACCAAACCACTTGCAAAGGAGAGAACAAGCCTAAGCGTCCAAGTCTAGATAGTGAGCCGCCACAAACAAGTCAGACCAGCAATGTCTCATGTCAAAAATCATCTTCAGCCAAGATGTACGGCCTAGGAAAGGGGAGACCAGCCTCTAAAATTTCATTTCATCACCATAAATCCTGAAAATTGTCCCAAGGCAATAGAATGGATTGGTCCAATGCCTAGAATGAAGTCTTCAACGTCTCCTCAGCTGCAACACAACATGGTACGGCCTAGGGCATAGAAAATGTATGGCCAGCAGCATAGAACTTCAGAAAATCACTCTCAAAGCCCCTCCAAACTCTGCAAAATCGTTATCACACCAAAACATATAGCAAGAAAGCATAAGAACATTCCATAACTGAGAACAAACTAGAAATCTTTGACCAATAACTCCAATGGTGACTCCTGCAGTGAAGCTACTCCATTGTCCAGCTAGGGAGTATCTCTCAACTCCGAACTAGAGAAACTTTGAAGGTTTTCGTCTCCAATGCCCTTGAGGGGATTCAATTTTCACTTCGACAGCATTTCGTTATCATAAATCAACATACCAAATGAAAGCAAATGAAGCAGTATAAATAGGCTTAGCAACCCAGTAGTTTGAAATCTGTTTCCCTCCAAAAGGGACGCCACTCCTAAGGAAAATATAATATTTTATTGAAATAGCACTTAAGCTCTTCACTTTGGCGTCCAACCTTGAGAAAGCATAAATTTAACGTAAAAATGCATAAGTCCTTAATACTTGGCGTCCAACTCCAAGACCCCCATTTAAAAACAACAAAAGATGTGCTTCCTAGGTGTGGGGTCCAAAAAGTAACTCAAAAATAAAACATTAGCTTAAGTTGCAAACCATTCATTTTCGAACTCCAAGAATGTTAGAGAAGCCACTGCTCAAAATATCAAGACGACAAACACTGCACTGCCACACTGCCAAAAATAGTAACCCAGTGCTGAACTGTTGCTAGAACCCACTGCCAGAAATAGTAACCCAGTGCTGAACTGCTGCTAGAACCCACTGCCAGAAATAACACTTAATAAAAATAGCATATTGCTAAAAATAGTAAGGTACTCCAACTCAAATTGAGCACATTTCGGGTAGCCATCGTAACTTACTAAAAATATTAAGTCTAAAAATAGACAAGAAAAACCCAGAAACCTTTATGGCAAACTCATGCAACCAGCCCCTAAAAGGCTGACAAGAAACCTCCAAGAATTTAGGAAACCTTAAAAATTGCCTCCGAGTAGCCCACGGGAGTTCGGAAATGAGCTATTGGCCACTGAAAAGCATAGGGCTAAAAAGGGGACATTACATGACTGTACCTGCAGTAATGAGCATGTGTGTGCATATGGTAAACTGTGTTGTTAGTTTATACAATTAAAATCAAATTAATTACTTGATGAACCAGGTAAATTGTAAACCTTATTTCCTGCAATGAGCAGGGGCATATCCTTGCAATTGACTGGTGTGAGATGGCATGTTTAACTATTGCAGGAGTGATGTGTGTAATTGCCAACTATGACAGTGGTGTTACTTGCTTATGTTAGGAGTATCATGTTGATATAAATAAAGTGGCTTCTTGAGTACTGCCTGTACTCTGTTTTCTTTTGTACCAAATGTTTTCTCAAAATTATAGCATAAATGTTAATTTTGCTGGTTTGGGTATGGGTTTGGGGTATGTGTATGGCAGTTCACCAATTTATTTTACCTGGGTTAGGTAAGTCTGGATGTGGCTGTACAAAAAATATAAAATATATTAAAAATATAAAAAGGAGCCATATACAGAACACAGCTGATAATTGATAACTCAACAAAATGTTAAAGATAAATCAAAATGATTTACATATGTTCAAAATACAGCAATACTCATTTGTCAAACGTGCAACCGGACAGGTTAACTCAATACAAATCATCATATTGGTCATTGATCAAATGGTTTAGGTTGTTTAATGTACAAAAAATATATTAAATATTAATAGTACAAAAAGTAGCCATAATTACACAAAATATACAAAATTAAATACAAAATACAGCTGGTAATTGATAATTCAACAAAAATTAAAGATAAATCAAAATAATTTACATATGTTCAAAATACAGCAATACTCATTTGCCGAATGTGCAACTGGACAGGTTAACTGAATACAAATCATCATTTGGTCATTGGTCAAATGGCTTACGTTGTTTAATTTTTTGTTTTTTCCTTGGTCTGGGCCAAGGTGGGGTATGTTTGGGGTACAACCCCAGATTGTGGGTCCCGAGCCATAACCTGCATGTACCCAGGCCTTATCCAGACTGGGAGCCATACCTGGTAATGCAGCCATTAAATTGAGAAGGAACTATCCAAAATACTGTATATTAATGGTTTTGATTTGAATTATTTATTTTTGCTGAGATGATTTTTTGATTTGATTTGAATTATTTTTTTTTGCGGAAAATGACCTTTTGTTACGATCCAAAAAACTCTGATACCATTGTTATAACAGAAATCTGTTGTTATGGGTGGAAGAGATCTGCACCTAGTTCTGAAATTGTTAATTTTGGGCTGAAAGTTTTGATTATGATTGTGGAAATCTGCTCTCAACAAGAACTTAACCACCATGCGTTTTGATATAAATGCTCACCATTGGAAGTAAGAGAACTATCATCATGTAGGCTGAAATAGAAGACTGTAATATGTTTTATAAACTATTTGAACAATAAGATGGATGAACACAAGAATAATTGAAACCTCAAAATAAAGTTCAGTTTCTAGAAAATCAATAATTTAGAACAGTAGAGGATGACAAGGAGATTTATTGAGAAGGTCTGAGTGCCAATGTAGGCAGCAATACGCTTTATTGTTTTAAACAAAATACCTAATTATTATTTTATATGTCATTTGTGTTAAGATTTTTATTAATTAATTAGGAGTTAATAATTAATAATAATTATGAAGAGTTAGAATTGTAAAGATGGGATTCAGGAGATGTGATATGCCACTCTTGTTTTTGTACATGTATTTGAAATAATATAGCATCTTATGTATATCAGCAATTGCTTGTGTTTCCTATTGCTTTTAAGTTTATTTGCTGTATATATGTACTTAGCAACCTTTGTGTGGATTGTTTGTTGAAATGTTTGCATTCCCTTAGTTCTTTGTTTCTAGACATTCAATTTGTTGTTTAAAGAAGAATGGTAATTACACTTGGATATTTTAGCAGCCTGATTTATTGCAATCCCCTGAAGTTGAGCTTAAAGCCATGGAAGGGAGCAAGAAGCAATAAATGTTAGCAATGTTGCATTGCATTTTTCTAAATTACTTGATTTGATGATGAAATACAACAACCCTTATGTTGACGGGTGTTTTATGACCACACCAACACAGAATAAAGTTCCCAACGGTCACTCTATCCTCTCTTGATCAAAATCTCCTGCATGCTAAGATTGCGAAAGATCATGCATTCAACTCCAAGGTTCCTTTATGCAGTGGATGTAGACTTAGTTGGCTTGATGTGATTTGCTGGTATTTCAAGGGGACTTACGCAATTGTTCACTCCAAGAGAAAGGGATTTTCAAGATACAGAAGATTTGTCAATGAAGCTCAGATTTCCTAAACTAACCAGAAAGTGCGAAATTTGAATGGCTGCAGGGATTAGAAATGCTATGATCTACTCTGAGCGCGGGACATGGAGATCAAATTGCACAAACTTCAACCAAGCTCTGCTTTGCCTCACCTTGGATAGCTTCCACAGAACCAGTGCAATCTTCAAAGGAGTAACTGAAGGTATTTAGATCATGATTCAACATGAAGATACCATCATAACGACGCATACCAACATATAAATCATAATCGAAGTTAAGTCCAAACTATTCCAGTTGACCACGCAAGGCGAACTCACCATCAATGAGCCCACTAGTGGTATGAAGCTTGCTTAATTCAACCACCACATTTCACAACTATCTACGTGCATGAAATGAAATCTATTTTATTCTAAGCTCTACTTTAAGATTCTATGTGAATTGGAAGGACGAAGAAATCTTGGTAGCTACCCACAATAAAAGATGAAACCAAAAGCAATGATAACTCTTTTTATTATAGGACTGTTCACAACAATCTCTTACAAAGCATTCAATTTGAAAACTTTCCTTCCTCTTCAATCTATGCTATGCTATCAATCTATGCTTTCTATCTCTCTATGTCTACCAACTCCTAGCTGTCTCTCTATCTTCCTATATGATACAAATGAGGGGGGATGCCCCTTTTATAGATGGCCAATTCCAATGGACGGCTCAGATTCAATTACAATGAAGGGCTCAGATTGAGCCATATAAGCCCTAGTCAAGATTTTGCCCTAAAAACTGCCAGAAAGTGGAGGAGTGGGGTAATAAATGAGCAAAAGATTCCCACTTTCTTCCGAAGTCGTAATGAGTAATTAATGACCACCATCATCCTCTAGAAGGTCATCATCCAACAAGGCGTTTCCATTCTCCTTCTCTTTGACCACGAATTCGACGAATTTGGCTAACACCACTTCAACCTCCTGAAAATAAATAGGTGGAATATGGTTGAGCTGAAATTCAAGCACCATGACTATTTGCCCAATCCGAGTACAAGATTTCCTCCAAGCTTCTAAGGCCTCCTGAGTACTCTGTATAATGTTGGAGAAGGTTGAAATATTCTCAAAATCCACTTGGGTGAATGATCTCACGTCTGAGAAGAAGGGCTCTAATCTACTCCTTAGGCCATTTGTAGTCATCTCTTCCGGAGTCAGTCTTCTAGCAAATATAGACTCGAGTGTGTTTAGGACTCCTTTCAGAATATTTCCCATAGCCTTTCTAACTCTAGCTGAATCTGCCTGTGCTGCATCGAAGAAACCTTAGCTTGTGACCACAGGAGAATACCAACTGGTGAAGTCATATTTGTCACCCTCCTGTATCACGCCTCCCTCCACTAGAGTCTGCAAGGGTATGTGCATCAAAGCCTCCAAATGAAGAACAATCTTAGTCTGATAGATATGGGTCTCGCTCTAGGCCTGATCAACGGTGTCCATGCACGTCAGAATGCTAGAGGCCTACTGATAAGAATGAGCGAGATCCTCCATGAACTTCTCTGTCTCAGCGCGAACATTGCCAACCCACTTATCTGCCTCTTGAGCCATCTTCCTCAAATCTTCCAGGTCGTTAACTGATTCTCTCGGGAGTTCTACTGGAAGGTTAATTGTTGGATTCTCTTGCCCACATGGACGGGCTAAGTGTTGCACGTAACCAACCAATGTCCTATGATCCCTCTTCAATTGTTGTACTTTCCTTCGGTTCAGAGCAACCTATCCTTGAGTGCCTGATAGGAGCTATCACACTCCTCAATTATCTGAGCCCCTGTAGGGTGGCCTAACTCCATAGTGGTGACCACATAATTTTCTGGGACAGCATCATCTCGATCACACTCAATCCTGGGAACGGCTACATGTAGTGTGTGAGAACCATCCTCATCTGTAGAAATCTTTGAGAATATTTTGGCCTTATTCTCTGGCGGTGCATTGATTCTACTGAGGAATTCTTCCATCTCAATCGCTGGGTGAGTCTCCTCAATAGGATCCCTTCTCATTCTTTCCCTTAGCCAATCCAGCACTGCCTGCTGCGGGTCACAAACAATAAGTGGCTGCTCTTCTCTTGCTTCTTCTTCATGCACTTCTTCTCTATTAACATTCTGATGAGGCTCATAAATCTCCGTCTGTTGGGTATTTTCTCCTGAAACTTGAGCCTCCTGCCTCGTAGTAGTCTCATCCTCTAAAGCTGCCTCAATGAATTGCTGGAAGTGGGTGCCTATTGCTATTTCTTCCTCTTCTTCTTGCTGGTTCTCTCTTCTAAGCACATTGACACTTTGACCAATTGACTTCCTACGGGGTGGCTGATTTGCTTCCGGTAACTCTTGTTCTTCATTCAACCTATTTCTTTGGTCTGCAAACAATGAGACCTCTTGTACACTTGGAGAGCGAGCCCGTGATGGTGTGGATGATGCTTCCTCAACTCTCTAAGGCACCTGCTGAACCCGTTCCTCTCTTCGTGGTTCTGAAGCTTTGGTGACCTACTTCCTTTTTATGACTGTTGGTGGCCTTTGGTCACCCATCAAGTTGTAAGTGAGAAATTGACCTGCTCTTAAGTCTGTTCACATGCCTCTCCACCCAATTTCTCGTAAATGTCAACACTGGTATGCATAATGTGTCCAAATCTGTAATCTCCGGCTTTGACCAATCAGGAAGAGGGATTGCCATATTTCTCACTGCCTCATAATCAGGCTTCATAACATTCACGTCCTCATCCACCTGGTTTGGAACTGGAATAATCTCACACTCTCTAATCATGTTCAAAGGTATCTTGGAAAACATCCTTCTCCTAATCTCAGCATCATCCACCGCATTAGCCCAGAAATCCTCAATATGTGTCTTGTGTCTAAACTCCTCAGTCAGCACCACTCTGATATTCCTGTAAGGATCATAATCCCGCCTGCAAGTGTGGTACGAGAGGTGGAAAAATTGCAACTCATCCTTAGCTTCCTTGGTTGCTTGCAAGGTGGGACAAACTTCATCTGAGTTTCCCATGACAATAGGGAAGTCTAGTCCTCCTTTCTTCTTCTTTTTCTGAATTCTATCATAGGCAATAAGCTACCTAGATATCTCTAGCATCAATACTCTGTTTGTGGGGTATCTTGGCAATACGAAAGGATATGATGCGAACCCCTGCAGCCTTATATATGTGAATTTTGGAAATTGGATAAACCAACATCCATATCTCTCAATTAGCTCTTGAGCTTCCTTTGATATTCTTTGATGAGTTCTCCGCTGAAGAGTGCTCGTTATGTGCATCGTGAAGGCATCATTAACTCTTTTGTAGTGAGAGGTGCTGTTTAGGTGCAACTGCGGGCAAGCCTCATGTATCTTAAACTGCTCAGGACCACACCCAATTGGCTCCTTATAAGATATTCCCCTGTATTTTGTCATTCGAGCCAACATATAAATCACATATGAACTCATATAAAAGCTCTTTGTTCTTCTCAAATTTCTAAACTGTTCGTGTATATTATCACTTATCATCCTCGCCTAGTCTACACGGTCTTTGCCTTCTAACATGATGCTGATGAAATAGAACATCCATGGCTCGAAGATATATGATTGGGGACTTCCATTCACCCTGCTGAGCATCATAATTAGGTCACAATTTTCTTGCTTTACATCATCTGAAATTATCTGCTTGGGCAGCTTGGTGCGAGTAGGCCTGGGTTTTTGCATCCAAACAAAATTTATCAATCCTGCACACCTCTCAAAAGAAGAAGCATACATTCAATCAACTGTTTCTCTTGTTCTGTAAATCATCTCCTCAGAAGCGAGAATTCCAAACGCCTCTTCGATGGCTTCAGGCGTGAGATTGGCAAACAATTTGCTGTCAGGTGAAACAATTGATTTCTGCTCCGGTTTGTAGCAATTGGCACACTCCATGATCAACTCTGGACATCGAATGGCTGGCTGAACTGAAAACCAGCAGCTACATAAAGACCACTCTTCACAATATTATGCGCTGTGATTGACAGAGGATGGTCACCTATCCTATGCATTCGACTTCTGAGTGCTCCCAGATTGAATGAGTCAAGATTTGTGTCACTCAGCTCTCTCAACTTCGAAGTAAACTTTGATTCCGGAAGAAATGGCTTGCTCAATTTCTTGATCACTGTTTGCCTGGATACACTGGCTTTGTTGGATTCAACATTTGCAGTCCTGTTTGTTCTTGCAGTCGCTCCTCTGTTTACTTTAGCCATCCTGCAAAAATAAAAGATATTCATTAGAAACTTAATTTAGAAAATATATCACCTCGAGAGTGGGGCGAACTTTGAAAATGAAGAGCTCCAACACTAAAATTCTGACTTCAAACCTCAATACTCTTTAGCAATAACAATATCTCCTCAACACTTAGAAACTTTCTTGCTCACTTTGCAGCTTCTCTTCAACTTCGATTTTCTTCACCTTCAGAGTCTCAAATTCGCACTTTGCAAATGGTGAAGAAAACGAAAACTTTCATGGCTTAAATAATTGAGCTTGAGAATATTTTCGAATTCCGAAGGGAAGTTTATTTTAGTAGACTCATTTAATTTCTTCTCTCCACTAAACATTTTCTAACTTGAGCACATTCATGGGCGAGTTGTCAGAAGGTTGACCCTGCTTGTCATAAAATTTTCTATTGCTGAAGATTCTTCCTCATGCAGAGATTCGAATTTCCCTCCTTTGGCAATTTGTAACACTTGGCATTTAAAATAAGGAATATTTGACCCCTTTAACACTCCAAAAATTCATCTCTCTAGCACAAGCGTGTTTCATCATGGAAGCATAAAAAAAAATCACATCTTAGAAAATATTAAATCATGTGCCTTAGAAAAATTTATCTCAAAAGACTTTGGGCGTCCACAATCCTTCATGAGCTAAGGTGTATTATTTCTCTCTTTAGAAATTTCTTTCCTTGCCTTAGAAAATATTTAATCCTTAGGCGCATTTCACTTGTCTTAGAACATATACTTCATCTAGTTTAGGCGCACTTCAACCCATGACTTTTTAAATTTTTTATCTCCCCTTAGAAAATATGTTTCAATCATAAGCCATGGCGTCTTTATTTTCCCTCAAAAATCTTAGCTTTAGAAAATATTTTCAACCTTATTTATCAAGGGCGCACATGAAGGGATTCATTTAATTTTTCACTCTTGAAAATATTTTTCTGTAATGTTCATTTTAACCTCTTCAATCTTGGGCGCATTTGGAGGTGGTGATGTCATCTAATTTTCATGACTTAGAAACTTCTCATGTCTTGAGGATGCATTCTAGAGGGGGAGCTTCAAATTGAGGGCTCATTTCACCCTTGTCAGCGTCTTCATTCCTTTGACAAATTTCTCTCATCATCATAGGGTGCATTTAGACTTATGTTAAGCTGGGCGCATATGGAGGGGTCAAGTTCAAGTTTGTGCCTTAGGAATTTCTCAAGACTTCACTCATTTTACCTTGGGTGCATTTTGGGGGTCTTGCTCACATTTCCATGCCTTAGAAAATTTTCTCCATCCCTATTCAAGATGGGCGCATTTGGAGGGGTCCACTGCCATTTTCCTTAACTTAGAATATTTTCCTCCATTTTCTCCATGATGGGCGCATATTGAAGGGGTTCAAGCAATTTTTGACTTAGAAACTTTTCAAAGTTCCTTGAGGCGTGTTTAGCTTATTCTCTTCCTTGGGCACATTTGAAGATGTGCTTCTAGGGCGCATTTAGGGGGGTCCACTTTGATTTTTGCCTTAGGAATTTTTTTTTGAATTCAACTTCTTCCTTGGTGGGTGCATTTGGATGGCATCATGTTGAGGGCGCATTTAAAGGGGGGAGCTTTTATTTCTAGGCGCATCAAGAGGGGTCTACTTTTGTTTTCCACGCCTTAGAGATTTTTATCATCCCTTGTTCACTTGGGCGCATATGGAGTCTTCTTCTCTTGGGCGCATTTGAGGGGGTCTACTCCCATTTTCATGACTTAGATAATTCTCAAACCTCCTTGTTCATCATGGGCGCATTTCCACTCCAGAGCTCTAAAAACTCATGCTTTAGACAAATTTGTACTTTCCTGTCTCCCACCTTGGCGTATCTGAACACTTAGCTTATTTTCAACTTGATCGCCTTCACTTTCTATTTTTAGTAACTTCTTGATTCTCGAACTTCTGCAACTCCTCCCGTCTTTATATTTGCCCAACGTGATCCTCATGACCTATCTGACCTGTTCACACCTGCCTTTCGTGCTCACCTGCTATTTTTAGCCTTGTTCCTAAAGTGACTTACTATAAATAGTAAGTATGCAGATTACACTCAAATTTTACCAATAGATTCCTTGAAAGATGTTGATCGCAATGGGATACATCCTTTTTTCATTTTTCTTGAATTTTGCCCCTCATTTTAGGCACCAAAGTTGGAAACCCTAATTTCATTTGCATGTGCCTCTATTGACCTCCGTTCAACTCTATTTCTGTTCTGAATTGCTCTGCTCTTGAAACCGAAGATCTGGGACTACTGGAGTGAACTTGCTAAAAATAGTAAGTGCCTGAAAAAGTGATCAATTGATTGTCGGACGTGGTTGCATGTCATATTGCCTGAGAGATCTCAAAAAACCCAGAAAAACCTGGAAAACTGACTTGCATGTGGGGTACCTGCTAAAAATAGAAAGTCATCACCTTGACTTGCATGTTATATGATCACGAAGCTCTCGAAAAACCCAAAAGACTATCCTGACATGCATTGAAAAATCATACATGCAAACCCTAAAAATTGCTCCTGAAGCCAGAACTGCTAAAAATAGAAAGTTGTTAGAATTTGCTCAAATTTTGCATGCAAGCAGCTCAAGGGGCTCTAAACACGGTGAAGTAGTCAACATTTCAAAAGTTCTAAGAAAAAGGTCCCAAATTGAGTACTTACTAAAAATAGTAAGTTGTTAGAATTCAATGAAATTTTAATGAGAACCTGCCTGAAGCCTCCTGATTGCAATGCCAAGCTCTGATTTCAATTTTCCAACTCAGTTTGACCTCAAACTAGCTTGAAGAATGAAAACCCTAATCTGTCAAGACGTATTTCAGACATAGCCAATACTCCAAATTGGGCCAAAAGATAGATACATCTCTGGAAAAATAGGTGGAACAAAGAGAGACAGCCGCAAAACCAAAGCCAAAAGACCCGAATGGAGCAAAAATTAGGGGTCCCCATTTTGAATGGGGTGATGTGTGAAAAGGTCACAACACCTTACCATATTTTCACTACGTGTACCACATTATTGTCAGTTTGTGCATAATTTTTACCATTGTTAGAAGTGATGCCCTTAATTGTGTGAGAGTTAATGGTTGCAAGTGTGGTAATGGAGTATGGTGTTTGAGAAGAATTGTTGTTGCACTAACTCACACCACCAATTTCTTCAAAAACAAAAATGATTTTGTTTGTATGACCACTTGGTGAAATGTTGCATTCTTGTAGCTTTTGTTTATAGACCATCTATTTGTGGTTTGAAGAAGGGCAACCCCCTGAAGTTGAATGCTTCTCCTTGAATCCATTAAAGGGGACAAGAAGCTATGAATATTAGGAATTGTAATGCTTTTTAAATTTTCATAATCACTTGATTTGATGATAACATCCGACAACCCTTTCTAGATTTTCAGCGGGCATACCAGCATTAGGGTCAGAATTTTTATAAATTTTATCATCAATAGAAGAGATGCCCTGAAGTGGGTGAGGGTTAATGCAAGCAAGTGCGGGAATAGAGTATATGCAAGTGCTGGAATGGAGTATAGTCTGTGAAGAATTGTTGCAGTGACCCACAGGGCCACACCAACAGTTACTTCAAAAACAAAAATGTCTTCATTTGTACTATTAACTAGGTGAAGTATTTTTAATTTAATTTTAGTCTATATATTCATTTTCTATTTGTTTAAATGTCCCCATCTTGAGGTCACCCATGCGATTATTGTTTCAAATACTTCATCTGTAAAACTTTGACCATGCTCTGGTTCTGTTCCATAGAGCGCTGCCAACTAATTTTAGGAATCCAGATACTTTGGAAGACAATTGATCAATTTTTTGTCAGTTGTCTTCTCAATAGTCTTTAGAGAAGCACAATTTGGGAGCATTAGTTCCTGTGGTAGAAACTTTCATGTCAATGTATGTTCAAGATGTGCCCATTTTGTCTGGGCTGAATGTTTAGATTTTCATGTGCTCTAGGTTTTTTGGTCTTTTTCCAATTCTTATTGATATTCTGATGCATGATTCATTTTCTAGGATGGAAGAAATGCCATTTGTATTGGATCTATACCTCAGGTGAGTGCTCAGCACCATTTTTATGTACAAATGAGTGTTTGTCATTATTCTTTTGCATCCTTATTTTATACTTTCTTATGGATGGATGCTTGACCAGTATTTTTGTAAATAAGCACATTTCCATTTTGATATTTTCATAAAAATGTGATGGAATATTTAATATTAATTTTGTCTTTTCAGCTTGACTTTGCAGTGACAATGGCAGCATTAATTGGTGTGCCTTTTCCTTTTGGAAGGTGAGAGATGACCAACAATCTTTTAGATATGGCAGCTTTCTTTTGCGGTTCTTTAATTTTGTGCCTTGTTGCAAAAAAAGAGTACCATGAGTCATGCTGCATTTCTCAACTAGATAGCCATTTATCTGTTTTTGCACGTAATTGATGATACACAATTATACCAAGAAGATTGTAAGAACTCTCCCTGAATTATTTTTGTTCTTTTCCCAACTTGATTCCAAATAAAAACTCAAGCAAAGGTCATATGATATGCAGTTTTGAATGAACATAGATATTGAAGGATTAGCATTATTAATACTCAGCTATACAATTATGAGATTCCAAAACACTCTAATATCATTCAATAAGACATCCAATGGAATCAATTATCATTAGAAGTGAAATACCTCAAAGGAATTGGACTGAAAGTCTATTGCAGTCCTGCTGTTATAGTTTTCTGTGTAATGACAGACATCAAAGGGCTTCATACCTCCATCAGCACCTTTCCAAAAGGTACACAGCAGCAAACCACACTCATATAGGCCCTTCCCAACATCAATATACACCTTTACCTTGCCCCAACCTGCAGTTCTGCTCCCAAACAATAATTCTACATCATTTCCAAATACTACAATTATCACTGACCTGCTGTAGCTAACCCAGGTGCTGGACAGTCACAGGGGCGGCTCAAAGATAAATTCACTGTAATTTTCTGAGCACTCCTAAATGCATTCCATCATCTGGGAACACTTTAGAGTTTAGACAACCTTGACGCCTCCCTAGATATGATTTGCAGCCACAAATATGCCCTGAAAACTTTGATCAACGCATCCAAATCCCTCCTGTAGTGGTATGGCCTAAATAAGGGCACTTTTGTTTATAAAATAATTGGTTACTTTTCACCACACCAAAACTTGCCAAGAGGGGTCGCCTAGCTGTACGAAAGACTCAGCAACAATACCCATAAGTGCAGCTTCACTTCATTAACCAGTATATGCAAAAAGGAGGGGGTACGGCCTGTCCATGCAGGGGTATGGCCAGGTCTGAAACAACTACCAAAACTTCCAAAATATTATCCAAAATGATTACCAAAATCATCACCAAACATTCCCAAAAAATGGCATATCAAAATACCTTAAATATTTTCATTACTGAAACTCCAATCTACAAACTCTGTGAAAATAATGGTGATTCCTGAGGTAGAATCACTCCCACCAGCTAGGGATCATCTTTCAGATCTGAAACCAGTAAGTTGATGAGGGTTTTCGTCCTCTATCAATCCTTGGAAGAACTTCGCTGTTCACTCCAACAACATTCCATTATGTGTGCGATTTCAAATGAGGGAAATGAGAGCCCAGAACCACAATATATGGAGTTTGGAGGGAAAAGGCTCATTTAAAAATTAAAATAATTTATTTTTCTCTTAAAGGCTCCTTTTTAATTTTAAAACATTTTAAGTCCCCAAGCCAATTTCCCTAGGCGTCCAACTTGGGGGAAATAAGCTTTTCGCTTTTTCACTTTATAATATTTAACACTA
The DNA here is from genome assembly GCA_007258455.2 of Sequoia sempervirens. NCBI lineage: Eukaryota > Viridiplantae > Streptophyta > Pinopsida > Cupressales > Cupressaceae > Sequoia > Sequoia sempervirens. The sequence goes on along the minus strand of VDFB02271358.1, from coordinate 1,070,090,849 downwards.
AAGTAATATTTAAACATTACTTTATGACTTTAGTGTAAATATTAAAATATTTCCAGCCACCTTTCAGAAAGCACCGACGGACGAGGAGGCATCTGAAACGGAAACTGATCGCACCAAGAAGCTACCGATGACGAGGGAAGATGCTCGGTGCCAAAACAGGCACTTACAAAAAATAGCAATATTCTCCAAGAAATGTGGAGAACCAACCTAGATGGATAAAAATGCAGCAAATAACATCACCACCATCTTGAGTACCAATAGAACTCCAACACACCACTAGACACTGAGAAAGTCTCCACTGAGCTCTCCAAGAACCTTGGAGTCCCCTAACCACCTCCAATTAGCCTACGGGAACTCTAGAATAGGCTAACTAACGCAACAACTGACTAGGGTTGAGAAGGAGACATTACAAAGTTGCTTTCTATTAGAGACTAGCACATCCAGATGCTTCTTGTTCTGCTAAAGTTGATAAAATGAGATTTTATTTCTCTTGAAGTAAACTGTTTGAAATTCACTATAAGAGAAAACTTAAAAATAAAATTACAGTTCATTTGTACAACTGAAAATTAGTAAAGATAATAATTTAGGGTTCTTACCTTGAGTTTTTGATTTTGAGCTGTTTGTGATTAAGAGACTTGACCTGTTCTGTCTGCTCACTTTCAATCTGTAGACCATATAATTTTTTTATTTGCTGAAAATCTTGATGTTTTTGTCACAAGGTGAAATAAGTGGGGGGCATATGTGGCATACTTTTCTTTACTCTATGGAGTGGCACATCTGGAGCATGTTTTTGTGCACCCTTTATCTAGGACATATCTCAGAAAGTCTCTACTTATGTGTATATCCTGGCTAGGATACAATTTTCAGCAATAAACTTAATCTTGACTTTAACCTTCGCCAAGCAGTAGCAGACATTTGATTTCAAATTTTTAAGGCTAACAGATTTCTAAACCAGGGATGATCAGCCCCTCCAATATGATAGTGTTTTGATAGACTGTGAATTCCAGAAGTCTTCTGTTTTCTCTTCAGCAGCAAAAAGATTTAGACAGATTAAACTAGTTTTCTTTTCTGACTGCCTAATATCTCTATCTGCCTTAAAAAAACATATCCTCCTTTATGTATTACGTATTGCTATTTTTAATTACATAACCTTGGTCATTAAACCTGATTGCTTCTTGGTGAATCTGTATATTTGAAATCCTTTCATTCCATTTGCTTCTTCCTACCATTGACTGATCATGTCATCCATTCACTGAGTGGGCCACCAAATGTTTCCAAATACGAAGGATGGCATATTTGAGGGTTGTTCTATTTACATGAATAAAATAATTGCCAATTGATCAATGGTCTGACAATTTCTTTTTTTTTTGATGGATAAATGTGGTACTATGGGGCCACACCCATTATATTAATAAATATTTGAAGATTACATCTGACAGCCCCAGTAGGGTGTATCTGCATGCACACTGTAGCCAGTTCCAGATGTCTACAAATGGATCCACCAGCTCAGAACTCAAAATCTGGCTCGGGAAGTTACATTCAAATGGCCACAACCCATGCAAGCATTTTATGCCTATTCTATATGATTATATCTAGGTGGGCTAGAGAGCAAAAAGGCCCATTTAATAGACACAAAAAAGACCAGGGCCCAATTAGCCTCACCGGATATTAGCCATGACCATCAGCAGCAAGTTTGTCCTTCGAGTCTTCAGCCCAGGCAAAGGACGAATCTGCCGTCTGTGTTTTGTTGATCCTAGTAGCAACTTTCAGGAAGTCTATTATTAAAATATTAATTGTAATATTAATGGTCATCTTAGCTTTAGTTAGTCGTAAGTTTACTTTAGTTACGCTTTAGTTGTTTTAGCATCTTTTTGATTTCTGTTTTAGTTTGCTTCAGGTAATGATGGTTTTTTTTTAGAAATATCGTATTGTAATTTTCTTTATAAGGAGCTTTCATCTCCATTTGTAATCATGCAATTATGAATATCAATAATCATTTCATGGTATCAGAGTTTAGGCTCGGTCTCATTGTTTTCCTAAGACGATTTTTTTAAAATAAAACATCGAAGAAACTTTTGAATTTTTTTTTGTGAGCCGATTTTTGAAAAGCGAGGGTTTCTTCTGTGTTGAAGAATCAAATTTTTTTTTTTTTTAAAATTTTTTTCTGAAAATTTTTGTGGGTTTTTGTGAAAAAAAAAATCGAGGGTTTTTTTAGGCCAAATTTTGAAGGATCTTTTTCAAAGTCTTTGAGGCTTTTTGGTGAAGAATTGCGGCATCTTTCCTGTTGAATTTTGCGAGTTTATTTGCAGTTAAAAATTGCGAGTTGTTTCTTTGCTGAAAATCGTCTTTATTTGCTTCACCAAATTCGTGACCTGTGTTCACGTCTTTTTTTTGAGGGCGTCATGAAGAATCTTGGGTGTTTTATTTCACGGCTTTATTGAGTCTGAAGCTGAATTGCGCGACGTTCCTTCTCAGGTTCGTGTTTTTTTTTTTTCTTTCTTTTCTCTACACGATTTCCAGCATTTTTGTGGTGGGATCATGACACCTTGAGCACAACTTTCCTTTGTGTTTGAGCGATTTTCTTCTTTTTTCTAAGATAAATCGGGATGTCTCTAAGTTGCCTCGGTTCACTCCAAAAAAAAATCCCGTTGTCTTTTTTTTTAATGAGCGCATTTCTTAGTTCATACGGGTTTTTGTGCGATGGATTTTACAAGTGATTTTCCCACACGAATTTCTGTTGTGTTCTGCCAGTTTTTTCTTACCTTCCATGGGTTTTGAAGGTTTTGCGCCTAGGGTTTTGAAGACTGATTTTCAAAAGATTCAAGGGTTTTTCCTTTTTTTTGGAGTTTGTGGGCATTTTTGAGGATTTTTCTGAAGAATCTAGGGTTCTTGGATTTAAGTTCTTGATTTTCAAGATTTCATGGTAGCCTGGAGGGTTGATTTTTGAGCTAGTTTTGACAGAATTTTTTTGGGAAAAATAAAAATTTCTGCAAAGAGTTTTTTGAATTTTTTTTTTGAAAAATTTGCTATAAGAGTTTTTCAAAATTTTTCTATAAAAATTTTGCTTAAGTTTTTTGAGGATTTTTTTTGAAAAAATCATACTTTTTTAGAGTTTTCAAAAGTTTTTCTGAAAAATCTTATGGATGATTTTTTGAAAAATCGTGAGTTGTGCGAGCTGATTGTTCAGGGTTTGTGCCAGCTGATGATAGAGTTACCTTGTTTTTCGTGCTTTGGAAAATGGGAGGGATGGCGTCTTTGTCCAATTTTATGTTGGAAAATATGTAGAGCGTCAATGGAAAAAATTACAACACATGGAAGCAGAGGATTCTTACCATCTTTGAGTATCGATGTTTGGATGAGCTCGTTCTAGGTACAGACGTTCATCCCACTACTGTTGGGAAGGAACAGGACAAGTATGATGGAGGTAATAGGGAGGTAGTTATGCTTCTAAAATTATCTGTCACTGATGAGATGTTACCAGAAATACCATCTGGTAAGTTTGTTGCGGAGATTTGGAAGCATTTGAAAGATCTTCATGAGGCCTCAGACAAGGGAATGGCTTTCTTCTTGAAGAATATGTTCTCTATTATGATGGATGACCAAGTGTCTTTGCAGGAGCACTTGATGAAAATCAAAGATATTCGCGACCAATTGGAGGCCATTGGTCGTAAGATGGAAGAGGAGGATATGGTGTTGATCACTTTGAAAAGTTTGCCAGGTTCCTACGAGCACTTCATCGAAACGCTCAACATTACATCCACCAATGTTGACTTGAAGTTTGATGAGCTGTGCAACAAGCTTTTGTAGCAGGATAGGTGGAGGAAGCAGTTTGAGAGCAACAGTGAGTCTCCTAGTGTTGAACAAGCATTTATTGCCAAGGACGTTTGCCTAATGAGATAACTTAATGTTGTTTTAGAAGGCTCAATAAGGCGAAATAGTTTCCTTATGAGCAAGGATGCCCCTTTAGGAATATTTGATTGTGTTTTAAAATATAAAGCAAATTATTAAAAGGCTAGAATGGGCGTTGGGTTTTTGGAGGGAAAAAGGATTCAAATTGGAGGTTGCCCCTATTCTATTTAATTTGTTTCTTGGCTCTCATTTGGATAGGATGGATTTGACAACTTAAGGAGACTCTACTGGATTGTTTCCAGTTTATCATTTGTAGCTGGTTGAGGACTAAAACCTTCATCTTTAGCATTGGTTTCGGTGGTGAGAGATCTACCCTAGCCGGAGGGAGTGATTCTACATCAGGAATTGCCATTGCTTTCAAGAGTTTTGTTTGTTCAAGGGTTCTAATATGAAGATTTATGAAGTTTTCTGATTTGGGTATCTAGTTTTTGGTGTGTTTGTTTCGTGGCTCTAGTTTTGAAGTACTTTATTGTTGGTTTAAGAATGGGCATTGGATTGGTGAGGTGGTTCTTTTGAGGCCGCTATTATTGGCACTTCTGGAAGTCTTATCTGCTGTTGTGGGCTAGTCGTGGTTCCAGAGTATTCATTCAGTCACTGAGATTATTGGGCGTGGTGAATAGCAGGCTATTACTGCATTATCGGGAGTTATGGGAAAGAGGCATTGAACCTAAGGCAGGTCGAGGGTTAGTGGTGACTGGCATTTTGCATATCAGACCTGTACGTTATCTTATTCTTCTTGCAAAGGCTCTTCTCTGTCCTGTGTTAGAATTCTAGGCACATCTGGAGTTTGGAGGGAGGTCGCTAGGAGTGAAGAAGGTGGGACAAACTCGTTTTCAGACCATACATCGGCTACCACTGAATTGTTGTTATCTCAGACTCAAAATGTGAGCTTCAGCCTGAACACAGTCATCAAACAAGGGGATTTCACTATTGCATGTTGCTGGTATTGGATTTCAAACTTAGGGCAATCATACTCAGAAGCTTGTCTCTATTGGATGTGGTCCTTTTTGAAGGTCTCGGGCATATTACAAACTGCTGGGTGTATTTCAGACCAATCAATCGTCTCCAGGTTTGAGTATTGTTGTTCACATCCTTATCCATTGTAACTTCTAATCAGAAATAGCAGTAAAGTAAGTGCCAGTGTTCTGAAATGTAATTGTGAGTGCTTTAAATTGAAATCAAACTATAATTTCTGCCCCTTTTGAGAGTGTGATTGGTTAGAGGTCAAGTCTGAAAGTGTTGATTGTAAACTGATTTCATCTAGCACTCAATTTGGGTCTGCGTAAGGTTGTTAACTGTTATCAGCAGTGAGCTATCTCTGAAATATCAGTTAATAAGGAAAGAAGTAATAGTTTCTTGCTGCTATAATTCAAAATGAATTTATACATTGATGTAGTTAGTTTCTGAGTGACTTTGTATGCACAGTAGCTTCATTTTAATTGCTCAGAATGGAATTGTATTAGAAGGGAGTTGTATGTTTGCATATCACCATGTAATGGTACATTGTGAAAGATTGAAGTCATGATGTTATTCTTTGAAATTGTTATGTAATCCATCTGAGTTCCATTTTCAATGTTTGCAATGAGATGAAATGAGTTTGATAAATGGATCATCTATTTAATTGGAAATTGTCGAGCAAAAATATATCATACAAAAGGGGTGGCTCATTATAGTGGTATCAGAGCACAAATCATCCTGCCAGCCAGTGGGTGACACAAATCTATGAGCATTAGTGACTGAGAAAGAAGGTATTGTGAGAGACTTGGGAAATGTGGAGGATTTGTGGGAACGTTAGCCCTTTGAACACTCAGTAACACATTCAATTGGATCAATTTAGATAGGATTGGATTGATGCAGGGCCTAGTTTCCAACATGACATCACTTCGGGATTATATAGATCTTAGGATGAGGCATACGCCCAACATGGGCAATAGAGAGCATCATAATGACTTACGAAGGGAGGTTGGAAAATTTATCCTTATTTTGACGGGTTTGGTGAGATTTTAGCAAGAGCATGGGTTCAAAGGGTGGACACATACTTCAATCTAAACCCCATGCTAGAAGAAGAATCCATAAAATATGCCACTATGCACCTTGATGGAGTTGCACATAAGTGGTGGCATCATGGGATGATCATAATGAGGCATGCTCAAATTACATCTTATACTGAGTTTACTGAGAGACTCATAGTGAGGTTTGATAAAAAGGATCCAAAACTTCATTTTAAGGATGTGGCTAAGTTGAAACCTTATGTGTTCAATGAAGAGTGGGTGGTTGAAGAGAAGTTCATAGAAGAAAATTAGATGAAGTGATTGCTTTGAAACTTGATGGATGTGAGATGGAGCCTCAGGATGACTCTTTGGTCATGCATGCAATTGCTGTAGTTGAGGTTGTGCATGAAGGAATTGACCACACAACAGCCATGTATACACCCTTAGAGCTATCCAATGAAGTTGAGATACGTTTAGATGATGGGCATGTTGAAAACAAAAGAGATGATGTCTTCAAATCAGCTAATAATGATGATTCTTTACCCCTTGTGTCATGTGGGTAATGGTGACACAGGTGGCTTTGGGTTAGACTACCAAACCAAGCCTATGGAGAGAGATGCTTATGATGATTTCAGTCATAATGAGTTGGAGAGAGACTTATTCAGAAAAACAACTACTCATGAGGAGCACAGTGAACACTTATACTCTAAACAAAGTTATCAGCCTTTCTACACATGGGATTCAGGTGTGTTGGCACCTAAGTATTACAAGGATCCACATAGGGATGAATTTCTTTTTGATTGTAATGATGTCCTTACTTCATCCCGAGAGCCATCATAGAGGATGGCATCGATAGTGATGTTTTCAGCAGTGAGCTATCTCAGTTATCAGCAGTGAGCTATCTCTGAAATATCAGTTAATAAGGAAAGAAGTAATAGTTTCTTGCTGCTATAATTCAAAATGAATTTATACATTGATGTAGTTAGTTTCTGAGTGACTTTGTATGCACAGTAGCTTCATTTTAATTGCTCAGAATGGAATTGTATTAGAAGGGAGTTGTATGTTTGCATATCACCATGTAATGGTACATTGTGAAAGATTGAAGTCATGATGTTATTCTTTGAAATTGTTATGTAATCCATCTGAGTTCCATTTTCAATGTTTGCAATGAGATGAAATGAGTTTGATAAATGGATCATCTATTTAATTGGAAATTGTCGAGCAAAAATATATCATACAAAAGGGGTGGCTCATTATAGTGGTATCAGAGCACAAATCATCCTGCCAGCCAGTGGGTGACACAAATCTATGAGCATTAGTGACTGAGAAAGAAGGTATTGTGAGAGACTTGGGAAATGTGGAGGATTTGTGGGAACGTTAGCCCTTTGAACACTCAGTAACACATTCAATTGGATCAATTTAGATAGGATTGGATTGATGCAGGGCCTAGTTTCCAACATGACATCACTTCGGGATTATATAGATCTTAGGATGAGGCATACGCCCAACATGGGCAATAGAGAGCATCATAATGACTTACGAAGGGAGGTTGGAAAATTTATCCTTATTTTGACGGGTTTGGTGAGATTTCAACGAGAACATGGGTTCATAGGGTGGATACATACTTCAATCAAAACCCCATGCCTGAAGAAGAATCCATAAAATATGCTACTATGCACCTTGATGGAGTTGCACATAAGTGGTGGCATCATGGGATGATCATAATGGGGCATGCTCAGATTACATCTTATACTGAGTATACTATGAGACTCATAGAGAGGTTTGACAAGAAGGAACCAAAACTTCATTTTAAGGTGGTGGCAAAGTTGAAGCCATACTTATTCAATGAAGAGCAAGTGGTTGAAGAGAAGTTCATAGCAGAAAAATCAAATGAAGTGATTGCTTTGAAATATGATGAATGTGAGACGGAGCCTCAAGATGACTCTTTGGTCATGCATGCAACTACTATGGATAAGGTTGTGCATGAAGAATTGACAAAAATAGCAGCCTTGTATACACCTTTAGAGCTATCCAATGAAATTGAGAGACCTCTAGATAATGGGCATGTTGAAAACAAAAGAGATGATGTCTCTGAATGAGCTAATAATGATGATTCTTTACCCCATGTGGGTAATGGTGACACAGGTGGCTTTGGGTTAGACTACCAAACCAAGCCTATGGAGAGAGATGCTTATGATGATTTCAAAGTCATAATGGTGGAGAGAGAGACTTATTCAAACAACTTCTCATGAGGAGCATTGGAGCACTTTATACTCTAAGCTCGAAGTTATCAGCCTTTCTACATGGGATTAGGGTGTGTTGGCACCTAAGTATTCTAAGGATCCATAGGGATGAATTTCGCTTTTGATTGTAATGATGTCATACTTCATCGAGAGCCATCATAAGAGGATAGCATCGATAAGTGATGTTTCCATGATGAGCTATCTCCGATTAGTTATCAGCAGTGAGCTATCTCTGAAATATCAGTTAATAAGGAAAGAAGTAATAGTTTCTTGCTGCTATAATTCAAAATGAATTTATACATTGATGTAGTTAGTTTCTGAGTGACTTTGTATGCACAGTAGCTTCATTTTAATTGCTCAGAATGGAATTGTATTAGAAGGGAGTTGTATGTTTGCATATCATCATGTAATGGTACATTGTGAAAGATTGAAGTCATGATGTTATTCTTTGAAATTGTTATGTAATCCATTTGAGTTCCATATTCAATGTTTGCAATGAGATGAAATGAGTTTGATAAATGGATCATCTATTTAATTGGAAATTGTCGAGCAAAAATTTATCATACAAAAGGGGTGGCTCATTATAGTGGTATCAGAGCACAAATCGTCCAGCCAGCCAGTGGGTGACACAAATCTATGAGCATTAGTGACTGAGAAAGAAGGTATTGTGAGAGACTCGGGAAATGTGAAGAGGATTTGTGGGAATGTTGGCCCTTTGAACACTCAGTAACACATTCAATTGGATCAATTTAGATAGGATTGGATTGATACAGGGCCTAGTTTCCAACATGACATCACTTCAGGATTATATAGATCTTAGGATGAGGCATACGCCCAACATGGGCAATAGAGAGCATCATAATGACTTACGAAGGGAGGTTGGAAAATTTATCCTTATTTTGACGGGTTTGGTGAGATTTTAGCAAGAGCATGGGTTCAAAGGGTGGACACATACTTCAATCTAAACCCCATGCTAGAAGAAGAATCCATAAAATATGCCACTATGCACCTTGATGGAGTTGCACATAAGTGGTGGCATCATGGGATGATCATAATGAGGCATGCTCAAATTACATCTTATACTGAGTTTACTGAGAGACTCATAGTGAGGTTTGATAAGAAGGATCCAAAACTTCAATTGAAGGATGGGGCTAAGTTGAAACCTTATGTGTTAAATGAAGAGTGGGTGGTTGAAGAGAAGTTCATAGAAGAAAATTAGATGAAGTGATTGCTTTGAAACTTGATGGATGTGAGATGGAGCCTTAGGATGACTCTTTGGTCATGCATGCAACTGCTGTAGTTGAGGTCGTGCATGAAGGAATTGACGATACAACAACCATGTATACACCCTTAGAGCTATCCAATGAAGTTGAGATACGTTTAGATGATGGGCATGTTGAAAACAAAAGAGATGATGTCTTCAAATCAGCTAATAATGATGATTCTTTACCCCATGTGTCATGTGGGTAATGGTGACACAGGTGGCTTTGGGTTAGACTACCAAACCAAGCCTATGGAGAGAGATGCTTACGATGATTTCAGTCATAATGAGTTGGAGAGTGACTTATTCAGAAAAGCAACTACTCATGAGGAGCACAGTGAACACTTATACTCTAAACAAAGTTATCAGCCTTTCTACACATGGGCTTTAGGTGTGTTGGCACCTAAGTATTACAAGGATCCACATAGGGATGAATTTCTTTTTGATTGTAATGATGTCCTTACTTCATCCCGAGAGCCATGCATAGAGGATGGCATCGATAGTGATGTTTTCAATCTTGAAAAGGAATCTGATTTCACATTGCAAGTAGCTGATTTTGACCAGAGACCTTGTAGCCTGGTTGATTTGGATTCACAGTCCACTATTGGGGATGATAAGGGAGAGACATAGGTGATTTGGGACAGCCTTGGAGACTCTGATGACAAGTACAAGTCTAATTCTGAGTTTAACATGCAACATAACAGCAGTTCGTCACTTTGGTTTGATTGTGATTGGAAAAGACAATTCTTGGTATCCGCTCAAAATGAGGTGCATATTTTATCAAGTTTGGACAGAAAACATATGCATGTGGAAAACTTAATTCAAAGTGCACCAATAGGACAAAATGAGCTTAATATCTCATTTTCTGATTTGCAAACAATGAAGAGCTCTATGAAATAATCTAAAACAGCTTACTTACACATGATGCATGATAGAGATATAGCCATCAAGTTTGTAGATGAGACTTTGTCCTTGACTAAGCAATTAAAGGGAGAGGATAGTGAGCTCACCATTGAGCTTAATTCTACGAAGCTTGCTTTGGAAAGTGCCCATGAAGCACTTCTTGAAGCAAATGAACAACTCTATGAGGCCAAATAGTTTAAAGAGCGGGAGAATAGAGAGAGGGCATGGGAGATCAAACATGTAATGGAGGAGCTTGATTGCATTCAGGAGGAGTATGATCTTGCACATTGTCCGAAGAAATCGAGAAATAGGAGTTTGGATCAGATGGAGGATTGGTTTGATTTGGGAGTTGAGGATAATCATAAGTTTGTTGATAATCCTTTATTTGAGTGGGATACTGATTTGACTCATGATAATCCACTTTTCGAGTTGGATGACGAAGATCGAACCAATTTTAGTGATGAGAGTGGATTTGATTACAAGACTTGGGACCCAAGTGCAGTTTCCAGTCATGAAGTGTTGTCTCAGGATTGGAGTAATGGGTCAACTTCTAGTATTAGTACATTGTACTGCTGCCCACTTTCTGATCAGCTCGCATATGATTTCAGATTCGGATCTGCAGATGAGTTGGATGGTTTCTTCAGTCCAACAGTTGAGTAGTACATGGTCGAGCCTAGATGGCAGTGATGATTTGATCCTAGGAGATGATTCTGTTGCTACCTCCATACTCATCTTTGTTGAAAATGGAGGTAATTATGAAGCTTAATACTTTGTAAAACTATTATACTGTAGATCTAAATAAGTGTTCTTTGTTACGAATTCTTTGTGGGTGATTATCTGTTTGGATTCATTTTACCATTTGTAGAAGTAGACAGAAGATTGTAGAAGAATAAGACCAGAAGATAGAAGTTACACAACATATACTGTGGAGAAACCCTTTCGGGAAAAAACTCCACCAAGAATCAATAGTACTTGTATTATTTAACCTTAGAACAAGATTACAATAATTCTTTATCAATCCTTCCTTGAGATGCTTCTTTTGCCTTCAACAATTCTTCTTCACAACCTGCAATCAAATTTGATCAACTCTCTTCAACTTGCTGCAATAAATAGACAAGAATGAGCCAATTACAAAGCA